>OW121742.1:109045639-109122292 GCA_933228675.1 Stomorhina lunata
ATGATAGATATACACAAAAGCTATAAGGTAGGACTACTAATACTAATACTAATACTAATACTAATACTAATACTAATACTAATACTAATACTAATACTAATACTAATACTAATACTAATACTAATACTAATACTAATACTAATACTAATACTAATACTAATACTAATACTAATACTAATACTAATACTAATACTAATACTAATACTAATACTAATACTAATACTAATACTAATACTAATACTAATACTAATACTAATACTAATACTAATACTAATACTAATACTAATACTAATACTAATACTAATACTAATACTAATACTAATACTAATACTAATACTAATACTAATACTAATACTAATACTAATACTAATACTAATACTAATACTAATACTAATACTAATACTAATACTAATACTAATACTAATACTAATACTAATACTAATACTAATACTAATACTAATACTAATACTAATACTAATACTAATACTAATACTAATACTAATACTAATACTAATACTAATACTAATACTAATACTAATACTAATACTAATACTAATACTAATACTAATACTAATACTAATACTAATACTAATACTAATACTAATACTAATACTAATACTAATACTAATACTAATACTAATACTAATACTAATACTAATACTAATACTAATACTAATACTAATACTAATACTAATACTAATACTAATACTAATACTAATACTAATACTAATACTAATACTAATACTAATACTAATACTAATACTAATACTAATACTAATACTAATACTAATACTAATACTAATACTAATACTAATACTAATACTAATACTAATACTAATACTAATACTAATACTAATACTAATACTAATACTAATACTAATACTAATACTAATACTAATACTAATACTAATACTAATACTAATACTAATACTAATACTAATACTAATACTAATACTAATACTAATACTAATACTAATACTAATACTAATACTAATACTAATACTAATACTAATACTAATACTAATACTAATACTAATACTAATACTAATACTAATACTAATACTAATACTAATACTAATACTAATACTAATACTAATACTAATACTAATACTAATACTAATACTAATACTAATACTAATACTAATACTAATACTAATACTAATACTAATACTAATACTAATACTAATACTAATACTAATACTAATACTAATACTAATACTAATACTAATACTAATATACTAATACTAATACTAATACTAATACTAATACTAATACTAATACTAATACTAATACTAATACTAATACTAATACTAATACTAATACTAATACTAATACTAATACTAATACTAATACTAATACTAATACTAATACTAATACTAATACTAATACTAATACTAATACTAATACTAATACTAATACTAATACTAATACTAATACTAATACTAATTACTAATACTAATACTAATACTAATACTAATACTAATACTAATACTAATACTAATACTAATACTAATACTAATACTAATACTAATACTAATACTAATACTAATACTAATACTAATACTAATACTAATACTAATACTAATACTAATACTAATACTAATACTAATACTAATACTAATACTAATACTAATACTAATACTAATACTAATACTAATACTAATACTAATACTAATACTAATACTAATACTAATACTAATACTAATACTAATACTAATACTAATACTAATACTAATACTAATACTAATACTAATACTAATACTAATACTAATACTAATACTAATACTAATCTAATACTAATACTAATACTAATACTAATACTAATACTAATACTAATACTAATACTAATACTAATACTAATACTAATACTAATACTAATACTAATACTAATACTAATACTAATACTAATACTAATACTAATACTAATACTAATACTAATACTAATACTAATACTAATACTAATACTAATACTAATACTAATACTAATACTAATACTAATACTAATACTAATACTAATACTAATACTAATACTAATACTAATACTAATACTAATACTAATACTAATACTAATACTAATACTAATACTAATACTAATACTAATACTAATACTAATACTAATACTAATACTAATACTAATACTAATACTAATACTAATACTAATACTAATACTAATACTAATACTAATACTAATACTAATACTAATACTAATACTAATACTAATACTAATACTAATACTAATACTAATACTAATACTAATACTAATACTAATACTAATACTAATACTAATACTAATACTAATACTAATACTAATACTAATACTAATACTAATACTAATACTAATACTAATACTAATACTAATACTAATACTAATACTAATACTAATACTAATACTAATACTAATACTAATACTAATACTAATACTAATACTAATACTAATACTAATACTAATACTAATACTAATACTAATACTAATACTAATACTAATACTAATACTAATACTAATACTAATACTAATACTAATACTAATACTAATACTAATACTAATACTAATACTAATACTAATACTAATACTAATACTAATACTAATACTAATACTAATACTAATACTAATACTAATACTAATACTAATACTAATACTAATACTAATACTAATACTAATACTAATACTAATACTAATACTAATACTAATACTAATACTAATACTAATACTAATACTAATACTAATACTAATACTAATACTAATACTAATACTAATACTAATACTAATACTAATACTAATACTAATACTAATACTAATACTAATACTAATACTAATACTAATACTAATACTAATACTAATACTAATACTAATACTAATACTAATACTAATACTAATACTAATACTAATACTAATACTAATACTAATACTAATACTAATACTAATACTAATACTAATACTAATACTAATACTAATACTAATACTAATACTAATACTAATACTAATACTAATACTAATACTAATACTAATACTAATACTAATACTAATACTAATACTAATACTAATACTAATACTAATACTAATACTAATACTAATACTAATACTAATACTAATACTAATACTAATACTAATACTAATACTAATACTAATACTAATACTAATACTAATACTAATACTAATACTAATACTAATACTAATACTAATACTAATACTAATACTAATACTAATACTAATACTAATACTAATACTAATACTAATACTAATACTAATACTAATACTAATACTAATACTAATACTAATACTAATACTAATACTAATACTAATACTAATACTAATACTAATACTAATACTAATACTAATACTAATACTAATACTAATACTAATACTAATACTAATACTAATACTAATACTAATACTAATACTAATACTAATACTAATACTAATACTAATACTAATACTAATACTAATACTAATACTAATACTAATACTAATACTAATACTAATACTAATACTAATACTAATACTAATACTAATACTAATACTAATACTAATACTAATACTAATACTAATACTAATACTAATACTAATACTAATACTAATACTAATACTAATACTAATACTAATACTAATACTAATACTAATACTAATACTAATACTAATACTAATACTAATACTAATACTAATACTAATACTAATACTAATACTAATACTAATACTAATACTAATACTAATACTAATACTAATACTAATACTAATACTAATACTAATACTAATACTAATACTAATACTAATACTAATACTAATACTAATACTAATACTAATACTAATACTAATACTAATACTAATACTAATACTAATACTAATACTAATACTAATACTAATACTAATACTAATACTAATACTAATACTAATACTAATACTAATACTAATACTAATACTAATACTAATACTAATACTAATACTAATACTAATACTAATAGCTAATACTAATACTAATACTAATACTAATACTAATACTAATACTAATACTAATACTAATACTAATACTAATACTAATACTAATACTAATACTAATACTAATACTAATACTAATACTAATACTAATACTAATACTAATACTAATACTAATACTAATACTAATACTAATACTAATACTAATACTAATACTAATACTAATACTAATACTAATACTAATACTAATACTAATACTAATACTAATACTAATACTAATACTAATACTAATACTAATACTAATACTAATACTAATACTAATACTAATACTAATACTAATACTAATACTAATACTAATACTAATACTAATACTAATACTAATACTAATACTAATACTAATACTAATACTAATACTAATACTAATACTAATACTAATACTAATACTAATACTAATACTAATACTAATACTAATACTAATACTAATACTAATACTAATACTAATACTAATACTAATACTAATACTAATACTAATACTAATACTAATACTAATACTAATACTAATACTAATACTAATACTAATACTAATACTAATACTAATACTAATACTAATACTAATACTAATACTAATACTAATACTAATACTAATACTAATACTAATACTAATACTAATACTAATACTAATACTAATACTAATACTAATACTAATACTAATACTAATACTAATACTAATACTAATACTAATACTAATACTAATACTAATACTAATACTAATACTAATACTAATACTAATACTAATACTAATACTAATACTAATACTAATACTAATACTAATACTAATACTAATACTAATACTAATACTAATACTAATACTAATACTAATACTAATACTAATACTAATACTAATACTAATACTAATACTAATACTAATACTAATACTAATACTAATACTAATACTAATACTAATACTAATACTAATACTAATACTAATACTAATACTAATACTAATACTAATACTAATACTAATACTAATACTAATACTAATACTAATACTAATACTAATACTAATACTAATACTAATACTAATACTAATACTAATACTAATACTAATACTAATACTAATACTAATACTAATACTAATACTAATACTAATACTAATACTAATACTAATACTAATACTAATACTAATACTAATACTAATACTAATACTAATACTAATACTAATACTAATACTAATACTAATACTAATACTAATACTAATACTAATACTAATACTAATACTAATACTAATACTAATACTAATACTAATACTAATACTAATACTAATACTAATACTAATACTAATACTAATACTAATACTAATACTAATACTAATACTAATACTAATACTAATACTAATACTAATACTAATACTAATACTAATACTAATACTAATACTAATACTAATACTAATACTAATACTAATACTAATACTAATACTAATACTAATACTAATACTAATACTAATACTAATACTAATACTAATACTAATACTAATACTAATACTAATACTAATACTAATACTAATACTAATACTAATACTAATACTAATACTAATACTAATACTAATACTAATACTAATACTAATACTAATACTAATACTAATACTAATACTAATACTAATACTAATACTAATACTAATACTAATACTAATACTAATACTAATACTAATACTAATACTAATACTAATACTAATACTAATACTAATACTAATACTAATACTAATACTAATACTAATACTAATACTAATACTAATACTAATACTAATACTAATACTAATACTAATACTAATACTAATACTAATACTAATACTAATACTAATACTAATACTAATACTAATACTAATACTAATACTAATACTAATACTAATACTAATACTAATACTAATACTAATACTAATACTAATACTAATACTAATACTAATACTAATACTAATACTAATACTAATACTAATACTAATACTAATACTAATACTAATACTAATACTAATACTAATACTAATACTAATACTAATACTAATACTAATACTAATACTAATACTAATACTAATACTAATACTAATACTAATACTAATACTAATACTAATACTAATACTAATACTAATACTAATACTAATACTAATACTAATACTAATACTAATACTAATACTAATACTAATACTAATACTAATACTAATACTAATACTAATACTAATACTAATACTAATACTAATACTAATACTAATACTAATACTAATACTAATACTAATACTAATACTAATACTAATACTAATACTAATACTAATACTAATACTAATACTAATACTAATACTAATACTAATACTAATACTAATACTAATACTAATACTAATACTAATACTAATACTAATACTAATACTAATACTAATACTAATACTAATACTAATACTAATACTAATACTAATACTAATACTAATACTAATACTAATACT
Organism: Stomorhina lunata; assembly: GCA_933228675.1. Classification (NCBI taxonomy): domain Eukaryota; kingdom Metazoa; phylum Arthropoda; class Insecta; order Diptera; family Rhiniidae; genus Stomorhina; species Stomorhina lunata. Next base: position 109,052,053 of record OW121742.1, read on the forward strand.
AATACTAATACTAATACTAATACTAATACTAATACTAATACTAATACTAATACTAATACTAATACTAATACTAATACTAATACTAATACTAATACTAATACTAATACTAATACTAATACTAATACTAATACTAATACTAATACTAATACTAATACTAATACTAATACTAATACTAATACTAATACTAATACTAATACTAATACTAATACTAATACTAATACTAATACTAATACTAATACTAATACTAATACTAATACTAATACTAATACTAATACTAATACTAATACTAATACTAATACTAATACTAATACTAATACTAATACTAATACTAATACTAATACTAATACTAATACTAATACTAATACTAATACTAATACTAATACTAATACTAATACTAATACTAATACTAATACTAATACTAATACTAATACTAATACTAATACTAATACTAATACTAATACTAATACTAATACTAATACTAATACTAATACTAATACTAATACTAATACTAATACTAATACTAATACTAATACTAATACTAATACTAATACTAATACTAATACTAATACTAATACTAATACTAATACTAATACTAATACTAATACTAATACTAATACTAATACTAATACTAATACTAATACTAATACTAATACTAATACTAATACTAATACTAATACTAATACTAATACTAATACTAATACTAATACTAATACTAATACTAATACTAATACTAATACTAATACTAATACTAATACTAATACTAATACTAATACTAATACTAATACTAATACTAATACTAATACTAATACTAATACTAATACTAATACTAATACTAATACTAATACTAATACTAATACTAATACTAATACTAATACTAATACTAATACTAATACTAATACTAATACTAATACTAATACTAATACTAATACTAATACTAATACTAATACTAATACTAATACTAATACTAATACTAATACTAATACTAATACTAATACTAATACTAATACTAATACTAATACTAATACTAATACTAATACTAATACTAATACTAATACTAATACTAATACTAATACTAATACTAATACTAATACTAATACTAATACTAATACTAATACTAATACTAATACTAATACTAATACTAATACTAATACTAATACTAATACTAATACTAATACTAATACTAATACTAATACTAATACTAATACTAATACTAATACTAATACTAATACTAATACTAATACTAATACTAATACTAATACTAATACTAATACTAATACTAATACTAATACTAATACTAATACTAATACTAATACTAATACTAATACTAATACTAATACTAATACTAATACTAATACTAATACTAATACTAATACTAATACTAATACTAATACTAATACTAATACTAATACTAATACTAATACTAATACTAATACTAATACTAATACTAATACTAATACTAATACTAATACTAATACTAATACTAATACTAATACTAATACTAATACTAATACTAATACTAATACTAATACTAATACTAATACTAATACTAATACTAATACTAATACTAATACTAATACTAATACTAATACTAATACTAATACTAATACTAATACTAATACTAATACTAATACTAATACTAATACTAATACTAATACTAATACTAATACTAATACTAATACTAATACTAATACTAATACTAATACTAATACTAATACTAATACTAATACTAATACTAATACTAATACTAATACTAATACTAATACTAATACTAATACTAATACTAATACTAATACTAATACTAATACTAATACTAATACTAATACTAATACTAATACTAATACTAATACTAATACTAATACTAATACTAATACTAATACTAATACTAATACTAATACTAATACTAATACTAATACTAATACTAATACTAATACTAATACTAATACTAATACTAATACTAATACTAATACTAATACTAATACTAATACTAATACTAATACTAATACTAATACTAATACTAATACTAATACTAATACTAATACTAATACTAATACTAATACTAATACTAATACTAATACTAATACTAATACTAATACTAATACTAATACTAATACTAATACTAATACTAATACTAATACTAATACTAATACTAATACTAATACTAATACTAATACTAATACTAATACTAATACTAATACTAATACTAATACTAATACTAATACTAATACTAATACTAATACTAATACTAATACTAATACTAATACTAATACTAATACTAATACTAATACTAATACTAATACTAATACTAATACTAATACTAATACTAATACTAATACTAATACTAATACTAATACTAATACTAATACTAATACTAATACTAATACTAATACTAATACTAATACTAATACTAATACTAATACTAATACTAATACTAATACTAATACTAATACTAATACTAATACTAATACTAATACTAATACTAATACTAATACTAATACTAATACTAATACTAATACTAATACTAATACTAATACTAATACTAATACTAATACTAATACTAATACTAATACTAATACTAATACTAATACTAATACTAATACTAATACTAATACTAATACTAATACTAATACTAATACTAATACTAATACTAATACTAATACTAATACTAATACTAATACTAATACTAATACTAATACTAATACTAATACTAATACTAATACTAATACTAATACTAATACTAATACTAATACTAATACTAATACTAATACTAATACTAATACTAATACTAATACTAATACTAATACTAATACTAATACTAATACTAATACTAATACTAATACTAATACTAATACTAATACTAATACTAATACTAATACTAATACTAATACTAATACTAATACTAATACTAATACTAATACTAATACTAATACTAATACTAATACTAATACTAATACTAATACTAATACTAATACTAATACTAATACTAATACTAATACTAATACTAATACTAATACTAATACTAATACTAATACTAATACTAATACTAATACTAATACTAATACTAATACTAATACTAATACTAATACTAATACTAATACTAATACTAATACTAATACTAATACTAATACTAATACTAATACTAATACTAATACTAATACTAATACTAATACTAATACTAATACTAATACTAATACTAATACTAATACTAATACTAATACTAATACTAATACTAATACTAATACTAATACTAATACTAATACTAATACTAATACTAATACTAATACTAATACTAATACTAATACTAATACTAATACTAATACTAATACTAATACTAATACTAATACTAATACTAATACTAATACTAATACTAATACTAATACTAATACTAATACTAATACTAATACTAATACTAATACTAATACTAATACTAATACTAATACTAATACTAATACTAATACTAATACTAATACTAATACTAATACTAATACTAATACTAATACTAATACTAATACTAATACTAATACTAATACTAATACTAATACTAATACTAATACTAATACTAATACTAACACTGATATTTATTTCCTTTTGCTTCACTGTCCCTCTTATGTTTTGATCTTTTGTTTATTTGTGTATGTTTGTGGCTGTATGATTTTTTTAATCTTGTGTGTGAGTTTCAAAATGTCTGTGTTAAATTTTTAATTCATCTGAGTACGTGTGTGAGTGTTTTGGCCATTTAGTCTTAACGTGTGCTGGCAATCAACTAATTTTGTTTAAGTACAGAAAAGATTTGACTAAAATTGTGTCTTTAAATTCATATGTAAGTGCTTACAATTGTTGTTTGCTACAATGTGTAGTTTATTTTTAATATCCATGATGTTGTCGTTGTTTGTGCTGCTGTTGGAAATGTGTTCGCTGTTCTTGCGACCAAGGTTAAAGACAAGAAGCTTTAAAACGTTTCTGTCCCCATGTTTTGTTGCTGTTTTAACAAAAATTAAGATTAAAATGCAAGATTTTTTGAAAGAGACTCGCAGAAATGGTTTTATTTTGTTCAGATTCAAAATTATTTTAATGTTTAAACTCATAATAGTCATTCGTTTTAGTTTTAAAGCGTTTGAAATAAAAAACTCATAAAATTTATGAGTGTCATTTTCGAAAAAAAAGATGTTTATCGCAGAACAAATAAATACAAGGAGCTGAAAAGTTTTTAAAACTAACAAAAAGTCAGGAAAATCAGAGGGAAAATGGTAGCATAGAAGGACAGGTAGGAGGGACAGATGGAAGGCCAGACATTTAACTACAAATTTATTTCTTAAAATGCTATAATATTTCAAGTTCTTATCCGATTTTGCTATAACTTTGTAAATATTAATTTAACACTAAATTTTGCTTGTTCCAAAAAAAAAAACAATTGAATTCTCCCCCAAAAATTGAAAAAAACTTTTATTAAAAGTTTTCTGTTCTTTTCTTCTTTGGAAACATAAAATTGGGGGTGTCATATCGAAATCTGAATGGTCAATAAAATACAAGTGTCATAAATTTTTCTAGCTAAAAACATACAAAAAAATATAACAATATTCCATAAAAGCAACAACTTTAAGTAAGAAAATCACAGCAAAAGGGGGAACAAAAATTAAAACTTAGAAGAAAACTCCAAAAAGATACGAAAATAAACGCCAAAGACTTACTAATTGTTTTAACAATAAAATGGCTGATTGTGAAAAAAACTTTAGCCAAAAAAAAACTTAAATTGAATGCTTCAATAAATGAAGCAGCTGCAAAGGACAAGCAAAAAGGATCAATGGGAGGGAACATATGAACGGACTTATAAAAGAAAAACTTATTTTTAAGTCATTTATTTTAGCAGATTAGCAATATCGAAGGGTTATTAGAGCAGAAAGTTTTTGGAAGATTTCAAAAAGAAAACGGATAGAAAACATTAGCCAAACTACTTAAGATGACAATAATTGAAATTTACGAAAAACAATTCAAGACAGACAGAAAAATAGTTAAAACTATAGAAAAGTTGATACAAAGTAAACCTTTCTAAAGAAAAGTTGACGAAAGCCAAACTTTTCAAAAGAAAAGTTGACGAAATACAAACATTTTTAAAGCCTTCTATAGAAACATTGACGATAGGAAGACTTTTCTAAAGAAAAATTGACGATAGGAAGGCTTTTCTAAAGTAAAGTTGATGATATGAAGACTTTTCTAAAAAAAAGTTGACGATAGGAAGACTTTTCTATAGAAAAGTTGACGATAGGAAGACTTTTCTATAGAAAAGTTAACGATAGGAAGACTTTTCTATAGAAAAGTTGACGATATGAAGACTTTTCTATAGAAAACTTGACGATAGGAAGACTTTTCTATAGAAAAGTTGACGATAGGATGACTTTTCTATAGAAAAGTTAATGATAGGATGACTTTTCTATAGAAAAGTTGATGATAGGATGACTTTTCTATAGAAAAGTTGATGATAGGATGACTTTTCTATAGAAAAGTTGATGATAGGAAGACTTTTCTATAGAAAAGTTGACGACAGGAAGACTTTTCTAAAGAAAAGTTGACCAAAGGAAGACTTTTTCTATAGAAAAATTTACAAAGAAAGACCTTTTCTATAGAAAAGTTGACGATAGGAAGATACTTCTGACGATAGGAAGACATTTTAATAGAAAAGTTGACGATACGAAGACATTTCTTAAGAAAAGTTGAGGATAGGAAGACATTTCTATAGAAAAGTTGAGGATAGGAAGACTTTTCTATAGAAAAGTTGACCAAAGGAAGACTTTTCTATAGAAAAGTTGACCAAAGGAAGACTTTTCTATAGAAAAGTTGACCAAAGGAAGACTTTTCTATAGAAAAGTTGACCAAAGGAAGACTTTTCTATAAAAAAGTTGACCAAAGGAAGACTTTTCTATAAAAAAGTTGACCAAAGGAAGACTTTTCTATAGAAAAGTTGACCAAAGGAAGACTTTTCTATAGAAAAGTTGACCAAAGGAAGACTTTTCTATAGAAAAGTTGACCAAAGGAAGACTTTTCTATAGAAAAGTTGACCAAAGGAAGACTTTTCTATAGAAAAGTTGACCAAAGGAAGACTTTTCTATAGAAAAGTTGACCAAAGGAAGACTTTTCTATAGAAAAGTTGACCAAAGAAAGACTTTTCTATAGAAAAGTTGACCAAAGAAAGACTTTTCTATAGAAAAGTTGACCAAAGAAAGACTTTTCTATAGAAAAGTTGACCAAAGAAAGACTTTTCTATAGAAAAGTTGACCAAAGAAAGACTTTTCTATAGAAAAGTTGACCAAAGGAAGACTTTTCTATAGAAAAGTTGACCAAAGGATGACTTTTCTATAGAAAAGTTGACCAAAAGAAGACTTTTCTAAAGAAAAGTTGACCAAAGGAAATTTTTTCTATAGAAAAGTTGACCAAAGAAAGACTTTTCTATAGAAAAGTTGACCAAAGGAAGACTTTACTACAGAAAAGTTGACCAAAGGAAGACTTTTCTATAGAAAAGTTGACCAAAGGAAGACTTTTCTATAGAAAAGTTGACCAAAGGAAGACTTTTTTATAGAAAAGTTGACCAAAGGAAGACTTTTTTATAGAAAAGTTGACAATAGGAAGAATTTTCTATAGAAAAAATGACGATAGGAAGAATTTTCTATAGAAAAGTTGACGATAGGAAGAATTTTCTATAGAAAAGTTGACGATATTCTGTGATAGTCCTTAATTTAAAAAAATTAGGTCTTTCTATTTTAATTTAGTTCTAAAGCATTTGAAAAAGGAAAATGAATTTATTTCCAAAAGATGTCCATGAATACTTGAGACCTAACCAATTCTTGTATTTACTTAGGAAAAGCTTAGACATGTTATTAAGCCATTTAACCTTATTTTTTCTTCTTCAAAATTGTAAGTGGTATATGTAGGTTGTAATAAACTTAAATCTTCTGGTTTTAGTAGAAAACTTAATAATTAAGGTAACTTAACTGTAGAAAACTTTTCTAGTTTATACATATTTTAAAGTTTGCAAGTGTTTAGTTGTGATACCGGTCAGATATTAGGTAAGTATTTAGGAACTATCTGTCTGTGTGCTACTTCCTTTTTTCTGTATGTTAAATGGTTTTTCTATGTATTGCAGTCAATTAACAATTTTGTGAAGGAAAATAGGAGTAAAAGTAAAATAAATCTAGCAACAAAATGGTTGTATATATGACAAAGTAAAGTGCAGTCTTTGCATAGGAATTTATTAACAGTGAAGTTGGATTTAGGAAAATGTTTTTTGGAAGACTATTCTATATAAAAGTTGACCAATGGAAGACTTTTCTTTAGAAAAGTTGACCAAAGGAAGACTTTTCTAGAGAAAAGTTGACCAAAGGAAGACTTTTCTAGAGAAAAGTTGACCAAAGGAAGACTTTTCTATAGAAAAGTTAACCAAAGGAAGACTTTTCTATAGAAAAGTTGACCAAAGGAAGACTTTTCTATAGAAAAGTTGACAAAAGGAAGACTTTTCTATAGAAAAGTTGAACAAAGGAAGACTTTTCTATAGAAAAGTTGACCAAAGGAAGACTTTTCTATAGAAAAGTTGACCAAAGGAAGACTTTTCTATAGAAAAGTTGACCAAAGGAACCTTTGCTATAGAAAAGTTGACCAAAGGAACCTTTGCTATAGAAAAGTTGACCAAAGGAAGACTTTTCTATAGAGAAGTTGACCAAAGGAAGACTTTTCTATAGAAAAGTTGACCAAAGGAAGACTTTTCTATAGAAAAGTTGACCAAAGGAAGACTTTTCTATAGAAAAGTTGACCAAAGGAAGACTTTTCTATAGAAAAGTTGACCAAGGGAAGACTTTTCTATAGAAAAGTTGACCAAAGGAAGACTTTTCTATAGAAAAGTTGACCAAAGGAAGACTTTTCTATAGAAAAGTTGACCAAAGGAAGACTTTTCTATAGAAAAGTTGACCAAAGCAAGACTATTCTATAGAAAAGTTGACCAAAGGAAGACTTTTCTATAGAAAAGTTGACCAAAGGAAGACTTTGCTATAGAAAAGTTGACCAAAGGAACCTTTGCTATAGAAAAGTTGACCAAAGGAACCTTTGCTATAGAAAAGTTGACCAAAGGAACCTTTGCTATAGAAAAGTTGACCAAAGGAAGACTTTTCTATAGAAAAGTTGACCAAAGGAAGACTTTTCTATAGAAAAGTTGACCAAAGGAAGACTTTTCTATAGAAAAGTTGACCAAAGGAAGACTTTTCTATAGAAAAGTTGACCAAAGGAAGACTTTTCTATAGAAAAGTTGACCAAAGGAAGACTTTTCTATAGAAAAGTTGACCAAAGGAAGACTTTTCTATAGAAAAGTTGACCAAAAGAAGACTTTTCTATAGAAAAGTTGACCAAAGGAAGACTTTTCTATAGAAAAGTTGACCAAAGGAAGACTATTCTATAGAAAAGTTGACCAAAGGAAGACTATTCTATAGAAAAGTTGACCAAAGGAAGACTTTTCTATAGAAAAGTTGACCAAAGGAAGACTTTTCTATAGAAAAGTTGACCAAAGGAAGACTTTTCTATAGAAAAGTTGACCAAGGAAGACTTTTCTATGGAAAAATTGACCAAAGGAAGACTTTTCTATAGAAAAGTTGACCAAAGGAAGACTTTTCTATAGAAAAGTTGACCAAAGGAAGACTTTTCTATAGAAAAGTTGACCAAAGGAAGACTTTTCTATAGAAAAGTTGACCAAAGGAAGACTTTTCTATAGAAAAGTTGACCAAAGGAAGACTTTTCTATAGAAAAGTTGACCAAAGGAAGACTTTTCTATAGAAAAGTTGACCAAAGGAAGACTTTTCTATAGAAAAGTTGACCAAGGGAAGACTTTTCTATAGAAAAGTTGACCAAAGGAAGACTTATCTATAGAAAAGTTGACCAAAGGAAGACTTTTCTATAGAAAAGTTGACCAAAGGAAGACTTTTCTATAGAAAAGTTGACCAAAGGAAGACTTTTCTATAGAAAAGTTGACCAAAGGAAGACTTTTCTATAGAAAAGTTGACCAAAGGAAGACTTTTCTATAGAAAAGTTGACCAAAGGAAGACTTTTTTATAGAAAAGTTGACCAAAGGAAGACTTTTCTATAGGAATGTTGACCAAAGGAAGACTTTTCTATAAAAGAGTTGACCAAAGAAAGACTTTGCTAGAGAAAAGTTGACCAAACTGAGACTTTTGTAGAGAAAATTTGAACAAAGGAAGACTTTTCTATAGAAAACTTGACCAAAGGTAGACTTTTCTATAAAAAAGTTGACCAAAGGAAGACTTTTGCTTAGAAAAGTTGACCAAAGAAAGACTTTTCTTTAGAAAAGTTGACCAAAGGAAAACTTTTCTCTTGAAAAGTAGACCAAAGAAAGACTTTTTATAGAAAATTGACTACAGGGAGACTTTTTCTATAGAAAAGTTTAGTAAAGGAAGACTTTTTCTATAGAGAAGTTGACCAAAGGAATACTTTTTCTATACAAATTTTGAACAAAGGAAGACTTTTTCACCAAAGGAAAACTTTTGCATAGAAAAGTTGACCAAACTGAGAGAAGGTTCTCGATTGATTTCAAACACTTTTTATTATGCACTTTATTTTTTTTCACTCCTAGAAATATGCTTTAGTTTTTTTTTTCGAAAGCAACCATACATTTCCGTTTTCTATATCACTCTTACTCTTATTACTGCAATTACAATTACAACTACAACTCATGTAGTTGTACAAGACAAAACAAACACTGCATTACAACAACACAGACAAACTATCGCACATATCTATGAACATATTTAAATGTGTATGTATTTGCTTTAAAGCTGGCAGATTTGTAACAAAGTGGGTGAACTAACGGAATTAAAGGTGAGAGGAAGATTTTATAAAGGGAGTATTAGCATGTGTGTGTGTTTTTGTTATATTAAAGTACTTTTATAAAAGAAGAGCAAAATATATAGGCATTTGTACGTATGTAAGCATTCTATAGTCCCATTTATTTGCCTTTTATTTGTAACAGACTAACAAACTCTGGCAAAGAGAAAGTCTGAATCAGGCCATAAAATTTATAGATGTCTGAGCTAAATTCAAAAATGTATGTTTGCTGTTTTAACACCAATAGGCAGACACATAGACATCTGCACACTAACACACATAAAAAAACACTTGAATCTGTTTTTATAACTTCAAATTTTTACAGAGTTCAACTCTAGTAAAAAAGGAAAAATGTTTGAAATTTTTTAAGGGATTTGTTTTGGAGTTTGGAGCACATTTATTATGACAAGAAGCTAACAAAAATCCAACTGTGTTAACAAGCTTTTATTTTTTCCAAATGATTAAACTTTTAGGATTCAAAATTTATAAAGATTTGCTTAGTTTTAAAAAATAAATTGGCATCATAGGTATAAAATTATTAAATTTTATTTAAAATTTAAATTTCAATTCAAAATTATTATAAAGAAATTCAAATACTTGAAATTATGCTTCAATCTCTTATCTATTGTATTCCACAAATGTTTTCTTTGTATTAAAAATACATTAAATATTAAACAAAACATTTATTAGGAAAAACAAATAAAATTGCATAAATTTATTTTTGGCTACAAAAGTAAATAAATGTTATAAATTAATATAAATGTAAGAAGTAGATGTAAAACAAATCCCTTTAAATTATTAATAAAGTCTGTTAGTTAATATAAAAAAAATTTGCATGAGGGTTATAAGAGAAGGTCTCAAAATATAAGAATATAGAAGAATATATTTCTATAGAAAAGATGACCTAAGGAAAACATTTCTATAGCAAACTTGAACAAAGAAAGGCATTTCTAAAGAAAAAATGACCAAAGGAAGACTTTTCTAAAGAAAAGTTGACCAAAGAAAGACTATTCTAAAGAAAAGTTAACGAAAGCAAGACTTTTAGAAAGAAAACTTGACCAAAAGATAACTTTTCTAAAGAAAAGTTGACCAAAGAAAAACTTTTCTAAAGAAAATTTGACCAAAGGAAGACTTTTCTAAAGAAAAGTTGACCAAAGAAAGACTTTTATAAAAAAAAGTTGACCAAGAAAAGACTATTATAAAGAAAAGTTGATCAAAGGAAGACTTTTCTAAAGGAAATTTGACCAAAGGAAGACTTTTCTAACGAAATATTGACCAAAGCAAAACTTTTCTAAAGAATCGTTGACCAAAGAAAGACGCTTCTGTAGAAAAGTATACCAATGGAAGGCATTTCTAAGGAAAAGTAGACTGAAGGAAGACTTATGTACAGAAAAGTTGACCGAAAAAAGACTTTTCTTAAGAAAAGTTGTTCAAAAGAAGAATTTTATAAAGAAAAGTTGATCAAAGGAAGATATTTCTAAAGAAAAGTTGACAAAAGGAAAACATTTCTAAAGAAAAGTTGAACAAAGTAAGACTTTTCTATAGAAAAGTTGAACAAAGTAAGACTTTTCTATAGAAAAGTTGAACAAAGTAAGACTTTTCTATAGAAAAGTTGAACAAAGTAAGACTTTTCTATAGAAAAGTTGAACAAAGTAAGACTTTTCTATAGAAAAGTTGAACAAAGTAAGACTTTTCTATAGAAAAGTTGAACAAAGTAAGACTTTTCTATAGAAAAGTTGAACAAAGTAAGACTTTTCTATAGAAAAGTTGAACAAAGTAAGACTTTTCTATAGAAAAGTTGAACAAAGTAAGACTTTTCTATAGAAAAGTTGATCAAAGTAAGACTTTTCTATAGAAAAGTTGAACAAAGTATGACTTTGCTATATAAAAGTTGAACAAAGTAAGACTTTTCTATAGAAAAGCTGAGCAAATTAAGACTTTTCTATGGAAAAGTTGAACAAAGTAAGACTTTTCTATAGAAAAGTTGAACAAAGTAAGACTTTTCTATAGAAAAGTTCAACAAAGTAAGACTTTTCTATAGAAAAGTTCAACAAAGTAAGACTTTTCTATAGAAAAGTTCAACAAAGTAAGACTTTTCGATTGAAAAGTTCAACAAAGTAAGACTTTTCTATAGAACATTTGAACAAAGTAAGATTTTTCTATAGAAAAGTTGAACAAAGTAGGACTTTTCTATAGAAAAGTTGAACAAAGTAAGACTTTTCTGTAGAAAAGTTGAACAAAGTAAGACTTTTCTGTAGAAAAAATGAACAAATTAAGACTTTTGTATAAAAAAGTTGTACAAAGTAAGACTTTTCTATAGAAAAGTTGGCTAAAGGAAGACTTTTCTATAGAAAAGATGACAAGGGAAGAGTTTTCTAAAGAAAGGTTGACCACAGGAAGACTTTCTGTAGTAAAGTTGACCAAAAGAAGACTTTCCTTTAAAAAAGTTGAATAAAGTAAGACTTTTTTAAGAAAAGTTGACGAAAGGAAGACTTTTGTAAAGAAAAGTTGACCAAATGAAGTATTTTCTTAAGAAAAGTTGACCAAAGAAAGACTTTTTAATAGAAAAGGAAGACTTTTCTCTAGAAAAGTTGACTAAAGGAAGACTTTTCTCTAGAAAAGTTGACCAAAGGAACACTTTTCTATGAAAAAGTTGACCAAAGGAACACTTTTCTATAGAAAAGTTGACCAAAGGAAAATTTTCTATAGAAAAGTTGACCAAAGGAACACTTTTCTATGAAAAAGTTGACCAAAGGAACACTTTTCTATAGAAAAGTTGACCAAAGGAACACTTTTCTATGAAAAAGTTGACCAAAGGAACACTTTTCTATAGAAAAGTTGACCAAAGGAACACTTTTCTATAGAAAAGTTGACCAAAGGAAAATTTTCTATAGAAAAGTTGACCAAAGGGAGACTTTTCTATAGAAAAGTTGACCAAAGGAATTTTTTTCTAGAAAAGTTGAGCAAAAGAAGAAGGAAAAAAGTCAAAACTCCTAAAATTTCTCTGACCACCCTCTTTCATTTTTGAATTTGTCTTCTATTCTGTTTCCTTCTGTATATGGTTTTGTGGTTTTTTCTTTCATAATGATTTATGTGCTTTGTAAATAAATATCATTCTATAGAGTTGAGTCCAATTTTTTTAGCTTTGCCTTATAATATTTAATCTTTTGTTCTTTAGTATTTGTTCAACATTATTCTCCTCTTGTTGGAGCTATTGTTTTTGTGATGGTTATTGTAACATTATAATGTATTATTTATGTGTTACTTGAATGGAATGTGTTTTTTATTTAACAGTACTCTATTATTGTTATTTAGCAGAAAGACATTAATTATTGGTTTGTTTTTTGGGGGATATTAGGGAGACCATTTAGGGTATTTAAAAAATTCAATTTTTCTTTTTAATTTTTTAAAAATTTAATTTTTTTAAAAATTAAATTTTTTGAAAATTTATTTTTTTTAAGGTTTTAAGATTAATTTAGACATTTTAGTTTATGGCTTAAATTTTGTTTAAATTTAGGTTTTTCTTAAAATTTTATTTTTTTTATCTAGGAGATTTTTTATAGCATTTTCAATAATTAATATCAATCATACGTAGAGTAGAAAATTATCTAAAATAACTTTAGACATGGAAACTAAATTTTTGTATTTTAGCTTTTGATTTATGGTAGTTTAGGTTTTGTTTAGAAGTTTTATTGGGTTTTCTTATATTCAATTATTATGAAGTTTTTAAAATTTTTAATATTACTGATACGTCAAAATATAATTTTGTCGTAAACTTAATGTTATTATGGGAACGAAAATAATTTCAAATTTTAGAATAATATCAATGCTAGTTTAGGTTTTCGATAGATTTTAATTTAGGATTACCAGAGTTTTAAAATATCTATTTGAATAATTAATATTACTCATACGTTAATGTTAAAATATTTAAAATAATGTAAAAAATTATATATGAATTGTTTTTAATAAGAAATTTTTAAAGGCTTTGAAATACTTCTTATACATAGATAATTTCAACAAATAATTATCATAACGATTAAGATTAATTATACGTCTTTTTAAAAAGTTTCTAAAATTAAATTAACAATGAAAATTGTTTTTTGTATTTGTGTTAATCATTTAAGAAAATTTAGGTTTTTGTCATAAATTTATTTTTATTAAGGTTTTATTACAATTTTATTATTTTTTTTTAATGTTTAATATTACTTATACGTCAAAATATATTTTTTTCGGCAAGTTTACTCTAAAGTTGGAAAGAGATTAATTTTTATTTTTAGACTATTATTAAAGCTAATTTAGGTTTTTGTTTAAATTTAATTTGTGTTTACCATTGGTTTTAAATAATGTCTTAAAATAATTAATATTACTTATACGTCAAGTAGGAAAATTTTCAAAATATTGCAAAAATTAATTTATCTAAAAATTTATAAATATTTTAAATAAGAAATTCACAAATGCTTTGAAAAGCAACAAATTCTTAAAAAATTTTAAGCATAAATTAAAATTAATCTTACGTCTTTTAAAAAATTATCTAAAATTAGGAATATTCTAGAAAACACATTTTTGTATTTTAACTTCATTTCAATTAAATAAGGTTTTCTTAGGAAATTTTAAAGGAACATATCTAAGAATTTTAATATCTTCTTTTTAAGTTTTCAATATTACTCATATGACAGAATGCATTTTGTTCCTGTAAATTTAAGTTTTTGAGGGATTTAACAAATTTCAGTTTTTAGATTATTATCAAGGCAAATTGAGGTTTTTGTTAGAAATTTATTTGTGGGTACTTAGATTTAGATTTTTTTGAATAATTAATATTACTTATACGTCAAGTGGAAGAAAAGTTTAATCATTGCGAAATAAAAATTGATAATTTTATATTTTAGTCTTTTATTAGAAGTAATTTAGGTTTTTGTTAAAAAGCTGATTTAAGTTTATTGTAGAATTTTAAGACCTACTTTTTAAATTTCTAATATTACTCATACTTTAAAATATATTTTTCATAAATTTTAAATTTATTGTTTGAATAAAAATTATTTCCATTTTTATATCAATATTTAAGCTAATTTAGGTTTTAGTTAGAAGTTTACTTATAGGAACCAGAAATTATGTATTATTTATTTTTCGAATAATTAATATTACTTATACGTCAAGTAGAAAAATAGTTAAATCAATGCAAAATAAACATTCATAATTTCATATTTAAGCTTTTCATTAGAAGTAATTTAGGTTTTTGTTAGAAGTTTATTTAAGTATAGTCTAGAATTTTATAACCTAGTTTTTAAATTTTTAATATTACTCCTACGCTAAAATATGTTTCTTCGTAAATTTTAAATTTATTGTGGGAATACAAATTATTTCCATTTTTATATTAACACTTAAGATAATTTAGGTTTTTGTTACAAGTTTACTACAGGTACCGGGATTTTTTTTATTATATATTTTCAAAAATTAATATTACTTATACGTCAAGTAGGAAAATAGTTAAATAATTGTAAATTGTAATTTATTAATAATTTTATATTTTAGCTTTTTCTTAAAAGTAATTTAGGTTTTTGTTAAAATGTTTATTTGGGTTTAGTCTAGATTTTTATAACCTAGTTTTAAAATTTTTAATATTACTCATACGTTAAAATATATTTTATTTTTGTAAACTTTAAACTTATTGTGGGTATAAAAATTATTTCCGTTTTTATATTAAGATTTAAGCTTATTTAAGTTTTTCTTAGAAGTTTATTTATGGGTTCTAGGAGTTGTTTAGAATTTTTTAATAATTAATATTACTTATAGTCAAATAAAATAAAAGAATTTTATAATTTAAGTTTTTGTTAAAAAGTTAATTAAGGTTTAGTGTAGAATTTTATAATCCAATAAAATTCAATATTACTCATACGTCAAAATATTTTTTTTTGTAAATTTTAAACTTATTGTGGGAACAAAATAATTTCCGTTTTTAGACTAATTTAGAAGCTAGTTTAGGTTTTTGCTTAAAGTTTATGTATAGGTACTGGGATTTATTTTTTAATTTTTTGAAGAATTAATATTAATCATACGTCAATAATAAAACTAGTTAAATTATAGCAAAAAAATGATATTGCATATTTTAGTTTTTTATTTAAAGTAATTTAGGTTTTTGTTAGAAAGTTTATTTAAGATTATTCTAGACATTAAAACTTATGTTTTAAATGATCAATATTACTCATACGTTAAAATATGATTTTTTCGTAAACTTAAAATTTATTTAATTTCTGTTTTTAGACTAATATTTACGCTAATTTAGGTTTTTGTTTAAAGTTTTGTTACTCGTATAAGTACCGTAAATTTGTGTATACTTAAAAAAATAATAATAATATTACTCATACGTTATGTAGTAAAATAGTAAAAAAAAAACAAAACTTATATGATAATTTCATATTTTAGCTTTTCATTTGAAGTTATTTAGGTTTTTGTTAGAAAATTTTTTCAAATTTTTTCTAGACTTTTATAGCTTATGTTTTAAATATTCAATATTACTCATACGTAAAAGTATATGTTTTTTTTTTGTAAATATGCAATTTATTTTGGAAATAAAATGATTTCCATTTTTAGATAAATATTTAGGCTATTTAAGGTTTTTGTCCAAATATATTTTATGTTCATAACAGGCAAATAAAAACTTCTAAAAATAATTAATATTACTCATACGTCCAGAAAACTGCAAAACATATATAAATAATTTTATATTTTAACTTTTCATTCGAAGTAATTTAGGGGTTTGTTAGAAAGTTTATTGAATATATTCGAAAGCTTTTGAACTTATGTTCTTAATATTCAATATTACTTATACATTAAAATATGAATTTTTAGTAAATTTTAAATTTTTTTTAGAAACGAAATAATTTCCATTTTGATATTAATATTTAGGCTAATTAAGGTTTTTGTTCAAATATATTTTATGTTTGTAAGAGACAAATAAAAAACTTCTTCAAATAATTAATATTACTCATATGTACGTCCAGAAGGAAATTTACAAAACTTATATAAATTATTTAATATTTTAGATTTCATTTGAAGTATTTTAGGTTTTTGTTAGAAAGTTTATTGAAATTACTCTAAGGCTTTTTGAACATATGTTTTAAATATTCAATACTACTCATACATTAAAATATGTTTTTTTTGTAGATCAAATTTATTTCGAAAATAAAATAATTTCCATTTTTAGCTTAATATTTACGCTAATTAAGGTTTTTGTTCAAAAATATTTTATGTTTATAAGAGACAAATAAAAACTTCTTAAAATAATTAATATTACTCATACGTCCAGAAGGAAATTAAAATTTATTTTGGAAAACAAATAATTTCCATTTTTAGATCAATACTTGAGCTAATTAAGGTTTTTGTTCAAATATATTTTATGTTGTTAAAAGGCAAATAAAATCTTCTTAATAGAATTAATATTACTCATACGTCTAGAAGGAAATTTACAAAACATGTATAAATAATTTTATATTTTAGCTTTTCTTTTGAAGTTATTTAGGTTTTCGTTAGAAAGTTTATTGAAATTATTCGAAGACTTTTTGAACTTATGTTTTAAATATTCAATATTACTTATACGTTAAAATATGATTTGTTTTGTAAATCTATTTATTTTTGAATATAAAGTAATTTCCATTTTCGGACTTATATTTTGGCTAATTTAGGTTTTTATTCAAATATAATTTCTGCTTAAAAGGGGCAAAGAAAAACTTCTTAAAATAATTAATATTACTCATACGTTAAAATATTAGTTTTTGTAAATTTAGAATTTATTTTGGAAATTAAATAATTTCCATTTTTTGATTAATATTTCAGCTAATTTAGGTTTCTGTTCAAATATATATCTTGGATACATAAAGCCATTTTGGTCACCCTAAAGTTTCAAATTTCCCTTTAGCTCCAATTTCCCCTCCAAAAAAATCGTGTAATTAATTTAAGATGGTTTTTCATGTTTTTGGTTTCTCGCTACTGTTTTGTACAAATTGTTGTACAATAAAAATAGTGTTAAATGTTTCCGTTTGGTTTATCGCATCATTTTATAGGAGTTTTCTGAATTGAATATAAATTACCCCAAATGGTTGAATGTTTTTGATGTTTCAAAATGAGCGGGAGTTTGTTGGAAAAAATTGATAATAAATTATGGTTATTATTTAAATATGTTGATAGATTTATATTTAATATTTAATTACTAGTAATATTTATGTAGGGAAATATTTTATAATATAAACAATAAAAACAAACGCCTTTTTTTCCTGGAATAATAAATTAGAAATAATTTGTAAAATTAAAATTTCTTAAACAAATAAATATAATAGACACACAACAACAAATAACATTTTAAAATCCATAAATATAGGCTTTCTATGAATTTTAAAGTTATTTAATGAATTTTAATACATGACGTATGAGTGATATTAATTATTTAGGAATGTTAAAAAAATTGATTAAAAATCTATACAAAAGTATTATAGAATTTAAACAAAAACTCAAATTAGTTAAAATACTGAATGGTAAAATAAAACGATTCAAAAAACATATTTTTAATTATTATTGTCAGATGCTCTTAGCGTACGAATAATGTTAAAAGATTTTTATTGTTTAAAACTGAATAATTGAGCTTTTTAATGCCTGAAATAATTTTAATATTCAATATTTATATATTCAAGTTTTTTTTTCAGAATTTTAAATAATTTTTCTACTTAGCGTATGAGTAATATTAACTGATTGGCAAATGATTAAAAATCAGAAAAGAGCTTAAATAAAATTCTATGAAAAACCTTAATTAGTTTAACAATTGAACTTTAAATACATTATTATTTTTTTAATCATAATGTAAAAATTGCATATAAAAAATATTTGAACGTATGAGTAATATTAATATAAAAAATATTAAATAGAAAGTTAAGTGCATATTCGAATAAAATTCCAATGAAAACCAAAATTTACTAAAATATCAAGCTAAAAACATAAAATAAAATATTAATTGTGATAAAGTAAATATCGTATATAAAAAGTATTTTAACGTATGAGTAATATTAATTGGTTCAAAAATGAGCTTATATTGAATTCTAGAAAAAACCTTAATTAAAAACATGAATTGCGAAGCTAATAATATAAATTATAATATATTTTATGATCAAATTAAAACTTTGTATAAAACATAATATAACATTTATTAAAGTATGAGTAATGTTATTTAAAAAAAAAAAAATGAAATATAACATGTTTTTAATTTGAAACTAAAATTTAATAAAAATCTAGATTTGCTTAAATATAAAGCTAAAAATATAAAGTATAATACAAATCATGGTCAAGTGGAAGTTTTATACAAAAATAAATTTTGCGTATGAGTAATATTAATTAGTCAAACAATGAACAAAAATTGGTTAATAGTTCAAACTAAAAATGTTCAAATAAAAACTCATATTAGCATAAACTGAAGTTAAAAAATAGAAATTACAATTAAAATTATTATCGAAGACTTTTCTAAAATATGATTATTTTGTAAAAATTTCCGACAATAGGCAAATACTTCTAAAGAAAAGTTGACGATATTAAGACATTTCTATAGAAAAGTTGACAAAAGGCAACTTTTCTATGAAAAAGTTGACGAAAGCAAACTTTTCTATAGAAAAGTTGACGAAGGGCATACTTTTCTATAGAAAAGTTGACGAAAGGCAAACTTTTCTATAGAAAAGTTGACGAAAGGCAAACTTTTCTATAGAAAAGTTGACGAAAGGCAAACTTTTTTATAGAAAAGTTGACAAAAGGCAAACTTTTCTACAGAAAAGTTAACGAAAAGCAAACTTTTCTATAGAAAAGTTGACGAAAGTCAAACTCTTCTATAGAAAAGTTGACGAAAGGCAAACTTTTCTGTAGAAAAGTTGACGAAAGGCAAACTTTTCTATAGAAAAGTTGACGAAAGGCAAACTTTTCTATAGAAAAGTTGACGAAAGGCAAACTTTTCTATAGAAAAGTTGACGAAAGGCGAACTTTTCTATAGAAAAGTTGACGAAAGGCAAACTTTTCTATAGAAAAGTTGACGAAAGGCAAACTTTTCTATAGAAAAGTTGACGAAAGGCAAACTTTTCTATAGAAAAGTTGACGAAAGGCAAACTTTTCTATAGAAAAGTTGACGAAAAGCAAACTTTTCTATAGAAAAGTTAACGCAAGGCAAACTTTTCTATAGAAAAGTTAACGAAAGGCAAACTTTTCTATAGAAAAGTTGACGAAAGGCAAACTTTTCTATAGAAAAGTTGACGAAAGGCAAACTTTTCTATAGAAAACTTGACGAAAGGCAAACTTTTCTATAGAAAAGTTGACGAAAGGCAAATTTTTCTATAGAAAAGTTGACGAAAGGCAAATTTTTCTATAGAAAAGTTGACGAAAGGCAAACCTTTCTATAGAAAAGTTGACAAAAGGCAAACTTTTCTATAGAAAAGTTGACGAAAGGCAAACTCTTCTATAGAAAAGTTGACGAAAGGGAAATTCTTCTATAGAAAAGTTGACGAAAGGGAAACTCTTCTATAGAAAAGTTGATGAAAGGAAGGCATTTCTATAGAAAAGTTGATGATAGGAAAACATTTCTATATAGAATAGTTGACGTTAAGGAAGACATTTCTATAGAAAAGTTGATAGGTAGACATTGAAAAGTTGGCTATAGGAAGACATTTTTATAGAAAAGTTGACGATAGGAAGACATTTCTATAGAAAAGTTGACGATAGGAAGACTTTTCTATAGAAAAGTTGACGATAGGAAGACTTTTCTATAGAAAAGTTGACGATAGAAAGACTTTTCTATAGAAAAGTTGACGATAGGAAGACTTTTCTATAGAAAAGTTGACGATAGGAAGACCTTTCTATAGAAAAGTTGACGATAGGTAGACTTTTCTATAGAAAAGTTGACGATAGGCAAACTTTTCTATAGAAAAGTTGACGATAAGAAGACTTTTCTATAGAAAAGTTGACGATAGGAAGACTTTTCTATAGAAAATGTTGACGATAGGAAGACTTTTCTATAGAAAAGTTGACGATAGGAAGACTTTTCTATAGAAAAGTTGACGATAGGAAGACTTTTCTATAGAAAAATTGACGATAGGAAGACTTTTCTATAGAAAAGTTGACGATAGGAAGACTTTTCTATAGAAAAGTTGACGATAGGAAGACTTTTCTATAGAAAAGTTGACGATAGGAAGACTTTTCTATAGAATAGTTGACGATAGGAAGACTTTTCTATAGAAAAGTTGACGATAGGAAGACTTTTCTATAGAAAAGTTGACGATAGGAAGACTTTTCTATAGAAAAGTTGACGATATGAAGACATTTATATAGAAAAGTTGACGATAGGAAGACTTTTCTATAGAAAAGTTGACGATAGGAAGACTTTTCTATAGAAAAGTTGACGATAGGAAAACTTTTCTATAGAAAAGTTGACGATAGGAAGACTTTTCTATAGAAAAGTTGACGATAGGAAGACTTTTCTATAGAAAAGTTGATGATAGGAAGACTTTTCTATAGAAAAGTTGACGATAGGAAGACTTTTCTATAGAAAAGTTGACGATAGGAAGACTTTTCTATAGAAAAGTTGACGATAGGAAGACTTTTCTATAGAAAAGTTGACGATAGGAAGACTTTTCTATAGAAAAGTTGACGATAGGAAGACTTTTCTATAGAAAAGTTGACGATAGGAAGACTTTTCTATAGAAAAGTTGACGATAGGAAGACTTTTCTATAGAAAAGTTGACGATAGGAAGACTTTTCTATAGAAAAGTTGACGATAGGAAGACTTTTCTATAGAAAAGTTGACGATAGGAAAACTTTTCTATAGAAAAGTTGACGATAGGAAGACTTTTCTATAGAAAGGTTGACGATAGGAAGACTTTTCTATAGAAAAGTTGACGATAGGAAGACTTTTCTATACAAAAGTTGACGATAGGAAGACTTTTCTATACAAAAGTTGACGATAGGAAGACTTTTCTATAGAAAAGTTGACGATAGGAAGACTTTTCTATAGAAAAGTTGACGATAGGAAGACTTTTCTATAGAAAAGTTGACGATAGGAAGACTTTTCTATAGAAAAGTTGACGATAGGAAGACTTTTCTATAGAAAAGTTGACGATAGGAAGACTTTTCTATAGAAAAGTTGACGATAGGAAGACTTTTCTATAGAAAAGTTGACGATAGGAAGACTTTTCTATATAAAAAGTTGACGATAGGAAGACACATCTATAGAAAAGTTGAACATAGGAAGACCTTTTTATAGAAAAGTTGACTATAGGAAGACCTTTTTATAGAAAAGTTGACGATATGAAGATATATCTATAGAAAAGTAGATGATAGGAAGACATTTCTATAGAAAAGTTGACGATAGGAAGACATTTCTATAGAAAAGTTGACGATAGGAAGACATTTCTATAGAAATGTTGACGATAGGAAGACATTTCTATAGAAATGTTGACAATAGGAAGACATTTCTATAGAAATGTTGACAATAGGAAGACATTTCTATAGAAAAGTTGACGTTAAGGAATTCTTTTCTTTATAGAAAAGTTAACGTTAAGGAATTGTTTTCTTTGTAGAAAAGTTGACGTTAAGGAAGACTTTTCTATATAGAAAAGTTGACGTTAAGGAAGACTTTTCTATATAGATAAGTTGACATTAAGGAAGACTTTTCTATATAGGGAGGATAGGGAGATTTCTATGGAAAAGTTGTCATTTCTATAGAACATATTTGTCGGTAAAAAATTGCATGTGAATTTCTGAGCTCCTAGAAACCATGTTTTCAAAAATAAAGTTAGTCAGAATTCATTTAACAAGAATTAAATCCGAAATTATATTTCACAAAAAATTGTTTTGTCTCTAAAAATATTTTTGTTAATGACAGGTATAAAAAACTGTTATTGGTTTATAGTGTTTTAATAGGTTGTTATGTTCTGGAATTCCAATTTTTATTTGTTTTTGAAAAAATACACTTTTAGTATTTTAAATAAATATTTAAAAAAATTACTCACAATTAATATCAATCATACGCCACCAAGTGGGTTGAAGGAAAAATGTTAATATTTCCAAAACTACTTAAAATTTTTAGATAAAATTTATATAAACTATAGAAAATTTAATTTAAATTCTGACTTTAAATAGTTAAAGCTAAAATTGCATTCATTAAAATTTTTATTTGTCCTGGAATAAATTTTTGTTATTTTTTTGCTCATTTAAAAAGTTGATATTTTGCTTTAATTCAATTTTAATTAGCATTTTTAAATCAAATATTATTTTACTATGAAATATAAACAAAATAAATACAGTACTTCAAAATTCTGTTAAAACTTTTCGTTTTTTTTCGAAACTTTTGTTACTCGTTCTCTTGTATGGCCTTTCCCTTAAAAAGCCCAAAAGTTTTTCTTTTGTCGAAAATTTTGCAAAAGTTTTCTTGTTGGAAAAAAATTCTTCTTCTGTAGCCTTTTGCTGTTTTAATGGGGAACTAGTATTGTAGGGCCATGTATAGATCATGTTTATACATGTTTAAGTATTTGACTAGATTCAATACACATACCAACATATCGTAAGCTGAAAGGCGAAAGTGTCAGAGACTAAAGCTTATTTATTTATAGTTTTTGAGTTCTTAAGCGATATTTGTCTTATGAAACTTATCAAAAATTAAAATGCAAACTTCTTAATTAAGCCCTTTTGCATTTTTGTTGCGTATATCTTCATTTAACAACCCAAAGAAACTTTCACTTTTTGCCAGGGGAAGTTTCCACCAACTTTTTGTTTTACTTTGTTACACATGCCCTTCCAGGGAAATAGTTGTTTTGTATAACTTATTTTTTCCAACATTTGGAAAACTTTTAATGAAATTTATTGTAGAAATTTGCAAAATTTTGTTTTCAGCAAAAATTTGTATTTGTAGTTGAAAATTCTACTTTCGAGTAAAAGTTTGTATTGAAATGAAATAATCAAGTATAAATAGATTTTTCTTCTTGGAGAAAGGGGAAAATAAGATGGAAATAGTATAACTAAATGCAAGAAATTAAAACAAAACAAAAGTAATGAAAATAATTTCTAGGGACTAAAAAGAAATTACAGTTAAAACTTAAGGGTTATAAAAAAGTAGATCTTTTTAATTAAAGCGTATGAGTAATACTAATAAGACCTATGGAAACTCTTTTCATACCGAAATATTCCAAATCTGTACTGATTAATTGTGCCAAATTTTGTTAAATTCGGTTCAAAGATTTAAAAGTTAGAGCACTTTTTATCTTAAGGGTATCGTGGCGTATGATTAATATTAATTCAAAAGTAAAATTTAAAATGAAAAAAATTAAGAGTTTAAAGATACAAGTTTTCAATTCCAATAAAAACTGAAATTCAAGAACATCCAAGAGAACATATTTTGAACAACAGTGACTTTTCCCAAAATTTTTCTCTAGAAAATTTTTTAGGAAAAAAAAAATTCTCAACAAATTTTTGTCTCAAAAGATTTTTCTACAGAAAATTTTTTGTCTCTAGAGATTTTTCTATAGAAAAATCTATAATCAAAAGATTATTCGATAGTAAAATTTAGAATAAATTTAGACTAAAATAAGATATTTTATTTTTTTTTATTTTATCATTTTCGAAAATTTTCCTATAAAAAGTCAATTTTCGAAAAATTTTCTATAAATAGTCAATTTTCGAAAAATTTCCTATAAATAGTCAATTTTCGAAAAATTTCCTATAAATAGTCAATTTTCGAAAAATTTCCTATAAATAGTCAATTTTCGAAAAATTTCCTATAAATAGTAAATTTTTGGAAAATTTCCTATAAATAGTCAATTTTCGAAAAATTTCCTATAAATAGTCAATTTTCGAAAAATTTCCTATAAATAGTCAATTTTCGAAAAATTTCCTATAAATAGTAAATTTTTGAAAAATTTCCTATAAATAGTCAATTTTCGAAAAATTTCCTATAAATAGTCAATTTTCGAAAAATTTCCTATAAATAGTCAATTTTCGAAAAATTTCCTATAAATAGTCAATTTTCGAAAAATTTCCTATAATTAGTCAATTTTCGAAAAATTTCCTATAAATAGTCAATTTCCGAAAAATTTCCTATAAATAGTCAATTTTCGAAAAATTTCCTATAAATAGTCAATTTTCGAAAAATTTCCTATAAATAGTCAATTTTCGAAAAATTTCCTATAAATAGTCAATTTTCGAAAAATTTCCTATAAATAGTCAATTTTCGAAAAATTTCCTATAAATAGTCAATTTTCGAAAAATTTCCTATAAATAGTCAATTTTTGGAAAATTTCCTATAAATAGTCAATTTTCGAAAAATTTCCTATAAATAGTCAATTTTCGAAAAATTTCCTATAAATAGTCAATTTTCGAAAAATTTCCTATAAATAGTAAATTTTCGAAAAATTTCCTATAAATAGTCAATTTTCGAAAAATTTCCTATAAATAGTCAATTTTCGAAAAATTTCCTATAAATAGTCAATTTTCGAAAAATTTCCTATAAATAGTCAATTTTCGAAAAATTTCCTATAAATAGTCAATTTTCGAAAAATTTCCTATAAATAGTCAATTTTCGAAAAATTTCCTATAAATAGTCAATTTTCGAAAAATTTCCTATAAATAGTCAATTTTCGAAAAATTTCCTATAAATAGTCAATTTTCGAAAAATTTCCTATAAATAGTCAATTTTCGAAAAATTTCCTATAAATAGTCAATTTTCGAAAAATTTTCGAAAAATTTTTCCTATAAATAGTCAATTTTCGAAAAATTTCCTATAAATAGTCAATTTTCGAAAAATTTCCTATAAATAGTCAATTTTCGAAAAATTTCCTATAAATAGTCAATTTTCGAAAAATTTCCTATAAATAGTCAATTTTCGAAAAATTTCCTATAGATAGTCAATTTTCGAAAAATTTCCTATAAATAGTCAATTTTCGAAAAATTTCCTATAAATAGTCAATTTTCGAAAAATTTTCTATAAATAGTAAATTTTCGAAAAATTTCCTATAGATAATAAATTTTGAAAAATTTCCTATAAATAGTCAATTTTCGAAAAATTTGCTATAAATAGTTAATTTAAGAAAAATTTGCTATAAATAGTCAATTTTCGAAAAATTTCCTATAAATAGTCAATTTTCGAAAAATTTCCTATAAATAGTCAATTTTCGAAAAATTTCCTATAAACAGTCAATTTTCGAAAAATTTCCTATAAATAGTCAATTTTCGAAAAATTTCCTATAAATAGTCAATTTTAGAAAAATTTCCTATAAATAATGAATTTTCGAAAAATTTCCTATAAATAGTCAATTTTTGAAAAATTTCCTATAAATAGTAAATTTTCGAAAAATTTCCTAAGATAATAAATTTTGAAAAATTTCCTATAGAAAATAAATTTTGAAAAATTTTCTATAAATAGTCAATTTTCGAAAAATTTCCTATAAATAGTCAATTTAAGAAAAATTTGCTATAAATAGTAAATTTTCAAAAAATTCCTATAAATAGTCAATTTTTCGAAAAATTTTCTATAAATAGTCATTTTTCAAAAAATTTCCTATAAATAGTAAATTTTCTAAAAATTTCCTATAAACAGTAAATTTTCGAAAAATTTCCTCTAAATAGTCAATTTCTGAAAAATTTCCTATAAATAGTCAATTTTCGAAAAATTTCCTATAAATAGTCAATTTTCGAAAAATTTCCTATAAATAGTCAATTTTCAAAAAATTCCTATAAATAGTCAATTTTTCGAAAAATTTTCTATAAATAGTCATTTTTTCAAAAAATTTCCTATAAATAGTAAATTTTCGAAAAATTTCCTATAAATAGTCAACTTTCAACTTATTTTTTATGAATAATCAATTTTCGAAAAATTTGCTATTAATAGTCAATTTTCAAAAAATTTTCTATCAAAAGTCAATTTTCAAAAATCTTTCTATCAATAAATAAACAAATAGTCAATTATCGAAAAACTTCCTGTTAAAAGTCAATTTTCGAAAAATTTCCTATAAATAGTCAATTTAGAAAAACTTCCTTTTAAAAGTCAATTTTCGAAAATTTTCCTATAAATAGTCAATTTTGGAAAAATTTCCTTTAAATAGTCAATTTTTGAAAAATTTCCTATAAATAGTAAATTTTGGAAAAATTTTTGCCTGACTTGAAATTTTTCTTTTATATTAAAAAATAACTTTTTCCTTTAATTAATTCTTTACTCTTTTATTAATTGTTAATAAATGGCAGATTTGTTCTTTTGGAAAATTGATGTTTAACCACTAAAGAAGTTTTTCCTTTCGGCTGGCAAGAGGAAGAGAGAAAAACTGTATTTTCCGCTTCATTTAAGTTGTTTGCATTACAACTGATAGTAAAATTGCAAATTAAATGTTCATTTCAGATACGAAGTATTATAAATGCACCCAGTAGTTGCAGTTGTAGTAATGTTCATTTTCAATGAATGAATCCAGAGTAGAATTCTTATATTTATTTCTTTATTACCATTTGTTTTTGAGTTTCAAGCATTTTCCACTTTATTCCACTTTTATCTGCTCGGCATTGAGTGCATTTAACAAAACAAGTGGAAAATGGTTTTATTACAGTCAGTCAATAAGGATTTTAAAATGAACACCAACACACACACACGCACACACACAAACAGGATGCCCAACAAGACAACAATAACAATAGCAGCAGAAATAGAAACTACAACAATTGCAGCTGTAGTTGTAATAGAACTATTAACCACAATGTTTTATGGGAGGAAGAACTAGTTGTTAATGTTGTTGCAAATAGGAAACGGAAATAATCATTCATTTATTGCTAAATTGTAACAACTAAAAGGGAAAAGATAAACGAGTTTAATATGATTTCAGATTGGCAGTTTCGTTTACATTAACTGAGAAAGGAATCTAAAATGAATTAAGAATGAATTGAAAATTTAATATAATAAAATTTCTTTGGAAATATGAAATAATGAACATTAAAAATAAAGTTTAGTTTTGAGCTTTAAAATGTTGAAAATTAACTATTTATAAAAATTTTTTCGAAAATTGACTATTTATAGGAAATTTTTCGAAAATTAACTATTTATAGGGAATTTTTCGAATATTGACTTTTTAAAGGAAATTTTTCGAAAATTTACTATTAATATAAAATTTTTTGAAAATCTACTATTTATAGGAAATTTTCCGAAAATTGACAATTTATAGGAAAATTTTTCAAAATTGACAATTTATAGGAAATTTTTCGAAAATTGACTATTTATAGGAAATTTTTCGAATATTGACTTTTGATAGGAAATTTTTCGAAAAATGACTATTTATAGGAAATTTTTCGAAAATTGACTATTTATAGGAAATTTTTAGAAAATTTACTTTTGGTAGGAAATTTTTCGAAAATTGACTATTTATAGGAAATTTTTCGAAAATTTACGTTTGGTAGAAAATTTTTCGAAAATTGACTATTTATAAGAATTTTTTCGAAAATTGACTATTTATTGGAAATTTTTCGAAAATTGACTATTTATAAAAAATTTTTCGAAAATTTACTATTTATAGGAATTTTTTCGAAAATTGACTATCTATAGGAAATTTTTTCGAAAATTTACTTTTGGTAGGAAATTTTTCGAAAATTAACTATTTATAGGGAATTTTTCGAATATTGACTTTTTATAGAAAATTTTTCGAAAATTGACTATTTATAGGAAATTTTTCGAAAATTGACTATTTATAGGAAATTTTTTGAAAATTGACTATTTATAGGAAATTTTTTAAAAATTGACTATTTATAGGACATTTTTCGAAAATTGACTATTTATAGGAAATTTTTCGAAAATGGCCTATTTATAAAAAATTTTTCGAAAATTGACTATTTATAGGAAATTTCTTAAAAACTGACTTTTTATAGGAAATTTTTTGAAAATTGACTATTTATAGGACATTTTTCGAAAATTGACTATTTATAGGAAATTTTTCGAAAATTGACTATTTATAGGAAATTTTTCGAAAATTGACTATTTATAGGAAATTTTTTAAAAATTGACTATTTATAGGAAATTTTTCGAAAATTGACTATTTATAGGAAATTTTTTGAAAATTGACTATTTATAGGACATTTTTCGAAAATTGACTATTTAAAGGAAATTTTTCGAAAATTGACTATTTATAAGAAATTTTTCGAAAATTGACTATTTATAGGAAATTTTTCGAAAATTGACTATTTATAGGAAATTTTTCGAAAATTGACTATTTATAGGAAATTTTTTAAAAATTGACTATTTATAGGACATTTTTCGAAAATTGACTATTTATAGGAAATTTTTCGAAAATGGCCTATTTATAAAAAATATTTCGAAAATTGACTATTTATAGGAAATTTCTTAAAAACTGACTTTTTATAGGAAATTTTTTGAAAATTGACTATTTATAGGACATTTTTCAAAAATTGACTATTTATAGGAAATTTTTCGAAAATTGACTATATATAGGAAATTTTTCGAAAATTGACTATTTATAGGAAATTTTTCGAAAATTGTCTATTTATTGGAAATTTTTCGAAAAATGATTATTTATAAAAAATTTTTCGAAAATTTACTATTTATAGGAAATTTTTCGAAAATTGACTATTTATAGGAAAATTTTCGAAAATTGACTATTTATAGGAAATTTTTCCAAAATTGACTATTTATAGGAAATTTTTCGAAAATTGACTTTTGATAGGAAATTTTTCGAAAATTGACTATTTGTAATCAATTTTCGAAAATTTACTATTTTTAGGAAGATTTTCGAAAATTGACTATTTTTAGCAAATTTTTCGAAAATTGACTGTTTATAGGAAATTTTTCAAAAATTTACTGTTTATAGGGAATTTTTCGAAAATTGACCATTTATAGAAAATTTTTAGAAAATTGATTATTTATAGGAAATTTTTCGACAATTTACTATTTATAGGAAATTTTTCGAAAATTTACTATTTATATAAAATTTTTTGAAAATTAACTATTTATAGGAAATTTTCCTAAAATTGACTATTTATAGGAAAATTTTCCAAAATTGACTATTTATAGGAAATTTTTCAAAAATTTACTGTTTATAGGGAATTTTTCGAAAATTGACTGTTTGTATGGAATTTTTCGAAAATTGACCATTTATAGAAAATTTTTAGAAAATTGATTATTTATAGGAAATTTTTCGAAAATTTACTATTTATAGGAAATTTTTCGAAAATTCTCTATTTATAAAAATTTTTTGGAAAATTAACTATTTATAGGTCATTTTTCGAAAATTTACTTTTTATAGGAAATTTTTAAAAATTGACCTTTTATAGGAAATTTTTTAAAAATTACATTTCAAATTAAATTTTTCAAAAATTAGGTTTTTATTGGAAATTTTTCGAAAATTTTTCTTTTTATAGGAAATTTTTGGAAAATTTACTTTTTATGGGAAATGAACATTTTCTAAAAAAATCGTCTTTTAAAGTAGATTAATCGAGCAAAATTTGGTTTTGATATCTTGAGAGATTTAAGAGTTATAGCATTTTTCATTTTTTGTACACTGTAACGTATGATTGATATTAATTATAAGGAAAATTTTTCAAAAATTTTTTTAAAATAGTTAGAGTCAAATAAAAAAATTTTAAACAAAAATTGAAATTAAAAAACACTTTAAGTAAAGAAAATTTCTAAATATTCGATATCTTAACTTACTTTAGGATGATTAAAAATTACTTAAGAACGTTTTTGTGAAATATAACTTTTAAATTTTTTTCCATTTCCTTGAAATTTGTAATACGTTGCAGGTAAATATTTACTATTTCTTATTTCATATCATGTTTGTTACTCTGTTCATGATATTATATCTCTTTACATCAAGACATCAAGGCTTTATTAAAGTGATTACTTTTAGTTTCTTCTGTATCTTTTTTTGTAACTTTCCAACATATGTAAAGTTTTTCATTTCATTTTCCTTTAATAAACAACTGTGTCATGTATTAAAATTGCTTCTTGTTTGTTTTTCCTTGATGCAATTTTTCTTTAGGAAAAACTTTTTGTTTATGACGGTGTTAAATATTTAAAGAATTTAATACTTTTTCTTTCATTTTTGTTTATATTTTTTTTGTTATGCAAAAAATTCTGGGAGGGTGGTAAAATAATGTAACTGTTGAACTCTGAAATACTGACATGTTTAAGTGGAAAATTGTTGCACTTGCTGCAAATAATATACAAGAAATTTTTTATGTATGAGCTCAACGTTAAGACACATATGTTCTCAAACACATATTCTCGGGAATGTGTTAAGTCTTAGGGTATAAAGGGAAAGAATGGCGTTTTTTAAAACACATGCTTAAGGATGAAAGTTTTGCACTTGAGTTGAAAGTTTTTCTTTCTTTTCATATGATTTCTTATTCTTTCGCATTTTTTTAGAATTTCTGAGAGCAAAATAATTTTAGCTTTTTTCTTATGCTTTTACTAGAATAAGGAAGTAAAAGTTGATATGTTAAAATAATAAAAATGAAAATTTTATGCTGAAAAAAATAAAGTCTTAACTTTGTTATGTAAATTTAAGGTTTTGAAATTTTTTTATAAATTTTAAATTTAAACCAAATTTTCTACTAAACATAAGGATTGATTATGTTGAATTTTATTTTGAAATCTCTAAGGGTTTTCAAGTTATAGCTATTTTTATATTTGAAATACCCGGGCGTATGATTAATATTAATTGGAATATAAAATTTTTTAAAAATTTCTTTTATATATAAAGAGTAAATTTTTAGGAATTTTAATAAAAACTCAAATTCAAAAACATTTTGAAATATTTAGTTAACCAAGTTCTTATGTTAAAATAGTAAAAATTAAAATTTTTTCATTAAAAGTAAAAATTCTTAACTTTGTTAGTAAAATTTAGGGGTTTAAATATTTTTCATAAATTTTAGATTTTAGTTAAAAATTCCACTAAACATAAAGATTTATTGTATAGAATTTCGTTTTGAAATCTTTAAGAGTTTTCAAGTTATAGCTATTTTTACATATGATACGCCCTGGCGTATGATTAATTTTAAATGAAAAGGAAAAATTAAAAAAAATATTTTTCAAATATAAGGACTTTAGTTTTAAAAATTGTATTAAAAACTCAAATTCAATCACATTTTAAAGTATTTCAAATAAATTATTTAGGTAATCTTAGTTTTTTCTATTCAAGTTAAAAATATATTTGAAATGAAATAAAAAATTTGGAAAAAAATTTATTTATAGAAAATATTATGAAAATTTACTATTTATAGCAAATTTTTCAAAAATTTATTATTTATAGCAATTTTTTTCAAAAATTTACCATTTACAGGAAATTTTTCGAAAATTGACTATTTTTAGGAAATTTTGAAAAAATCTAATATTAATAGAAATTTTTCAAAAATTTACTTTTTATAGGAAATTTTGAAAAAATTGACTATTTATAGAAATTTTTCAAAATTTATATTTGAAATACCCGGGCGTATGATTAATATTAATTGGAATATAAAATTTTTTAAAAATTTCTTTTATATATAAAGAGTAAATTTTTAGGAATTTTAATAAAAACTCAAATTCAAAAACATTTTGAAATATTTAGTTAACCAAGTTCTTATGTTAAAATAGTAAAAATTAAAATTTTTTCATTAAAAGTAAAAATTCTTAACTTTGTTAGTAAAATTTAGGGGTTTAAATATTTTTCATAAATTTTAGATTTTAGTTAAAAATTCCACTAAACATAAAGATTTATTGTATAGAATTTCGTTTTGAAATCTTTAAGAGTTTTCAAGTTATAGCTATTTTTACATATGATACGCCCTGGCGTATGATTAATTTTAAATGAAAAGGAAAAATTAAAAAAAATATTTTTCAAATATAAGGACTTTAGTTTTAAAAATTGTATTAAAAACTCAAATTCAATCACATTTTAAAGTATTTCAAATAAATTATTTAGGTAATCTTAGTTTTTTCTATTCAAGTTAAAAATATATTTGAAATGAAATAAAAAATTTGGAAAAAAATTTATTTATAGAAAATATTATGAAAATTTACTATTTATAGCAAATTTTTCAAAAATTTATTATTTATAGCAATTTTTTTCAAAAATTTACCATTTACAGGAAATTTTTCGAAAATTGACTATTTTTAGGAAATTTTGAAAAAATCTAATATTAATAGAAATTTTTCAAAAATTTACTTTTTATAGGAAATTTTGAAAAAATTGA
Organism: Stomorhina lunata; assembly: GCA_933228675.1. Lineage (NCBI taxonomy): Eukaryota > Metazoa > Arthropoda > Insecta > Diptera > Rhiniidae > Stomorhina > Stomorhina lunata. The sequence goes on from OW121742.1 coordinate 109,085,152, forward strand.
CTATTTATAGAAATTTTTCAAAAATTTACTATTTAAAAGAAATTTTTCGAAAATGGACTATTTAAGGGAAATTTTTCGAAAATTAACTATTTATAGGAAATTTTTCGAAAATTTGCTATTTATAGGAAGTTTTCCGAAAATTTACCATTTATAGGAAATTTTTAAAAAATTGACCATTTATAGAAATTTTTCGAAAATTGACTATTTATTGGAAATTTTTCGAAAATTGACTATTTATAGGAAATTTTTCAAAAATTTACTATTTATAGAATTTTTTTCGAAAATTGACTATTTATAGAAATTTTTTCTAAAATCTGCTATTTATAGGAAATTTTTCGAAAATTGACTATTTATAGGAAATTTTTTGAAAATTGACTATTTACAGAAATTTTTCGAAAATTAACTAATTATAGGAAATTTTTTGAAAATTGACTTTCGATGAGAAGTTTTTGGAAAATTGACTATTTATAGAAAATATTTCGAAAATTTACTGTTTACAGGAAATTTACTATTTATAGGAAATTTTTTGAAACTTATCTTTTGGTAGGAAGTTTTTCGAAAATTGACTATTTATAGAAAATTTTTCAAAAACTGACTATTTCGAAAATTGACTATTTACAGGAAATTTAATTAAAAATTTAATTAAAAAGGAAAAATTTCAAAAATCATTTTTAGATATAATTATTTAAATTTTGAAAAATTTTAGTAAAAACTCAAATTCAAAAACATTTTGAAGTATTTAAAATAAATTATTTGGGTAACCCTAGTTTTACAGGAAATTTTTCGAAGATTGACTATTTTTAGGAAATTTTGAAAAAATCGAATATTAATAGAAATATTTCAAAAATTTACTATTTTTAAGAAATTTTTCGAAAATGGACTATTTAATGGAAATTTTTCGAAAATTAACTATTTATAGGAAATTTTTCGAAAATTTGCTATTTATAGGAAGTTTTCCGAAAATTTACCATTTATAGGAAATTTTTAAAAAATTGACCATTTATAGAAATTTTTCGAAAATTGACTATTTATTGGAAATTTTACGAAAATTGACTATTTATAGGAAATTTTTCAAAAATTTACTATTTATAGAATTTTTTTCGAAAATTGACTATTTATAGAAATTTTTTCTAAAATCTGCTATTTATAGGAAATTTTTTGAAAATTGACTATTTACAGAAATTTTTCGAAAATTAACTAATTATAGGAAATTTTTTGAAAATTGACTTTCGATGAGAAGTTTTTGGAAAATTGACTATTTATAGAAAATATTTCGAAAATTTACTGTTTATAGGAAATTTACTATTTATAGGAAATTTTTTGAAACTTATCTTTTGGTAGGAAGTTTTTCGAAAATTGACTATTTATAGAAAATTTTTCAAAAACTGACTATTTCGAAAATTGACTATTTACAGGAAATTTTTCGAAAAGTAAAAGTTGATATGTTCAAATAATAAAAATATAAATTTTATGCTGAAAAAAATAAAGTCTTAGCTTTGTTAGTAAAATTTAAGGGTTTAAAAAATTTCCATAAATTTTAGATTTTAATCAAAAATTTCAAAATACATAAAGATTCATTTTCTAGAATTTCGTTTTGAAATCTTTAAGGGTTTTCAAGTTATAGGTATTTGAAAATATGATGACCCCTGACGTATGACTGATATTAATTAAAAAGGAAAAATTTCAAAAATCATTTTTAGATATAATTATTTAAATTTTGAAAAATTTTTAGTAAAAACTCAAATTCAAAAACATTTTGAAGTATTTAAAATAAATTATTTGGGTAACCCTAGTTTTACAGGAAATTTTTCGAAGATTGACTATTTTTAGGAAATTTTGAAAAAATCGAATATTAATAGAAATTTTTCAAAAATTTACTATTTATAGGAAATTTTGAAAAAATTGACTATTTATAGAAATTTTTAAAAAATTTACTATTTATAAGAAATTTTTCGAAAATGGACTATTTAATGGAAATTTTTCGAAAATTAACTATTTATAGGAAATTTTTCGAAAATTTGCTATTTATAGGAAGTTTTCCGAAAATTTACCATTTATAGGAAATTTTTAAAAAATTGACCATTTATAGAAATTTTTCGAAAATTGACTATTTATTGGAAATTTTTCGAAAATTGACTATTTATAGGAAATTTTTCAAAAATTTACTATTTATAGAATTTTTTTCGAAAATTGACTATTTATAGAAATTTTTTCTAAAATCTGCTGTTTATAGGAAATTTTTCGAAAATTGACTATTTATAGGAAATTTTTTGAAAATTGACTATTTACAGAAATTTTTCGAAAATTAACTAATTATAGGAAATTTTTTGAAAATTGACTTTCGATGAGAAGTTTTTGGAAAATTGACTATTTATAGAAAATATTTCGAAAATTTACTGTTTATAGGAAATTTACTATTTATAGGAAATTTTTTGAAACTTATCTTTTGGTAGGAAGTTTTTCGAAAATTGACTATTTATAGAAAATTTTTCAAAAACTGACTATTTCGAAAATTGACTATTTACAGGAAATTTTTCGAAAAGTAAAAGTTGATATGTTCAAATAATAAAAATATAAATTTTATGCTGAAAAAAATAAAGTCTTAGCTTTGTTAGTAAAATTTAAGGGTTTAAAAAATTTCCATAAATTTTAGATTTTAATCAAAAATTTCAAAATACATAAAGATTCATTTTCTAGAATTTCGTTTTGAAATCTTTAAGGGTTTTCAAGTTATAGGTATTTGAAAATATGATGACCCCTGACGTATGACTGATATTAATTAAAAAGGAAAAATTTCAAAAATCATTTTTAGATATAATTATTTAAATTTTGAAAAATTTTTAGTAAAAACTCAAATTCAAAAACATTTTGAAGTATTTAAAATAAATTATTTGGGTAACCCTAGTTTTACAGGAAATTTTTCGGAGATTGACTATTTTTAGGAAATTTTGAAAAAATCGAATATTAATAGAAATTTTTCAAAAATTTACTATTTATAGGAAATTTTGAAAAAATTGACTATTTATAGAAATTTTTAAAAAATTTACTATTTATAAGAAATTTTTCGAAAATGGACTATTTAATGGAAATTTTTCGAAAATTAACTATTTATAGGAAATTTTTCGAAAATTTGCTATTTATAGGAAGTTTTCCGAAAATTTACCATTTATAGGAAATTTTTAAAAAATTGACCATTTATAGAAATTTTTCGAAAATTGACTATTTATTGGAAATTTTTCGAAAATTGACTATTTATAGGAAATTTTTCAAAAATTTACTATTTATAGAATTTTTTTCGAAAATTGACTATTTATAGAAATTTTTTCTAAAATCTGCTGTTTATAGGAAATTTTTCGAAAATTGACTATTTATAGGAAATTTTTTGAAAATTGACTATTTACAGAAATTTTTCGAAAATTAACTAATTATAGGAAATTTTTTGAAAATTGACTTTCGATGAGTTTTTGGAAAATTGACTATTTTTAGAAAATATTTCGAAAATTTACTGTTTATAGGAAATTTACTATTTATAGGAAATTTTTCGAAACTTATCTTTTGGTAGGAAGTTTTTCGAAAATTGACTATTTATAGAAAATTTTTCAAAAACTGACTATTTCGAAAATTGACTATTTACAGGAAATTTTTCGAAAAGTAAAAGTTGATATGTTCAAATAATAAAAATATAAATTTTATGCTGAAAAAAATAAAGTCTTAGCTTTGTTAGTAAAATTTAAGGGTTTAAAAAATTTCCATAAATTTTAGATTTTAATCAAAAATTTCAAAATATATAAAGATTCATTTTCTAGAATTTCGTTTTGAAATCTTTAAGGGTTTTCAAGTTATAGGTATTTGAAAATATGATGACCCCCTGACGTATGATTAATATTAATTTAAAAGAAAATGTTTCAAAAATCATTTTTAAATATAATTCTTTAAATTTTAAATATTTTGGTAAAAACTCAAATTCAAAAACATTTTGAAGTATTTAAAATAAATTATTTGGGTAACCCTAGTTTTATGTATTGAATTTAAAAATATTTTTAAAAGGAAAAAATATTGAGGTTTTTATAATTTCCAATTGCAATTTTTAGGATTTCAAAAACAGCTCTTTTGCCGCTTTCAAAATTATCATTTTAGGATATCCTTTCTATGCATTTCCTTCCTGTTTTTGAAAACCTTTGAAATTTGGTGTTGGTTTTATTTTAAATTTAATAATTTTGGTTTAGTTGTTCCTGGTTAAAATTCGGCCATTCTAAATGTTTTCTGCTAATTTGCAATAATTTTCATTTGTATATAATTGTAATTATTTGTACCATCGAAATGTAAACATTCAATTATTTCCAGTAAACCTCAAAAATACAGAATCATAAAACCATTTAGAATAATAAAAATTTGGAGGGAAAAAGTAAATACATATTTTCAAAATAAAAGGATTGAGGTAGCTAATGAAGCAGTGAAGGATAAAAGTGTTAAGAAGGAAATTTTTTTCAAAGTCCATCCTCTTCCTCTTCCAATGATCTCCCTTTAAACAAATCATAGGACTAATTATCTGGCCAAGTTTTTTCTGATCGATTTATTTGAATTCTATAACCTTATCTTATAAAATAGACTCAATTATTGTAGCATGTGTGTAGCTATTTAGGTCAGTTATTATGTCACCGAATCTAAGACTTCTTAATTTTTCTGCCCCTTAGGGTTTTCAAAAGGCGCTCTTTGGGACCAAAGTCATGCTGACTTAATAATCAGCCACTTACTTAAGCAAAATATTTTTTTAAAATTATTTTTTTTAATTAAAAATTTTTTTCTAATTTTTCATGTTACTAATTTTAAATACCTTATATTATTAGCGAATTTGAGTATTTGTTAGAATTTTCAAAATGTAGTTCTAAATATTTTAAAAAGATTTTTTTTAAATTTCCTCTCAAATTAATATCAATCATACGTAATGATGTATCTTAAACAAAAACTGGAATATTTTAGAAACGTTTAAAGATTTTGAAATGAAATTTCACTTTAGCATCTAGATGGATCTAAGCGACCATTCTTCTTATTTTCTTTTCCTTGGTTGTATAATAAAGGGACTATCTTGAGGACCAAAGTGGTCATATCTACTTAAAAACAATATTTTTATTGTAAATATTTCTTTAAAAATTGTTTTTTTTTTCTAATTTTTGGTATTACCAATTTTATATACCTTAAGCTGTTAGCCAATTTGAATATTTGTTAGAATTTCCTTAATGTAGTTCTAAATATTTTAAAAAGATTTTTGAAAAATCTTCCCTCAAATTAATATCATTCATACGTCATGATGTATCAAAAATAAAAATTTTAATATCATAAAAGCTTTTAAGATTTTGAAACGAAATTTCATTTTAGCATCTAGATAGATCTAAAAGACTATTCGCCCTATTTGATATTCGGTGCTATTGTATAATAGGGACTGTCGTTAAGACCAAAGTGGTCCTATCTGTTTAATTACAATTTTTCATTAAAAAATATTTTTAAAAATTATTTACAATTTTTTAAATTTTTTTGTGCTATTAATTTTGAATACCCTAAAGTATTAGCGAATTTGAGTTTTTCTTTAAATTTTTTAAAATTAACTTTTTATATTTTTAAAAGATTTTTGAAAAACTTCCCCCCAAATTAATATTAATCATACGTCATGATGTATCAAAAACAAAAAATTAAAATACTTAGAAGCTCTTCAAGATTTTGAAACGAAATTTAATTTTAGCATCAAGGTGGATCTAAACGACCACTATTCTCATTTTCTATTTCTTACTTGTATAATAAAGGGACTATCTTGAGGATAAAAGTGATCCTATCTGTTTCATTACAATATTTTAAATAAAAATATTTTTAAAAATTCTTTAAAATTTTTTAAATTTTTTTATACTATCGATTTTTAATACCTTAAAGTGTTAGCGAATTTGAGTTTTTCTTGGAATTCTTAAAAATTAGCATCTTATAGTTTTAAAAGATTTTTGAAAAATTCCCCCCTTATTAATAATAATCATACGCCATGATTTGTCAAAAATATGAATAGCAATATCTATAAAACTTTGTAAGATTTTTATTTTTTTGTTGTATCATCTGGTTGGCTCTATAGAACCACTGCTCATATATTCCTTGTGAATAACTTAAGGGGACTATCTTGTGAGCCAAAGTGTACCTACTTAGTTCAAAAAATATTTATTTTAAAAACATTTTCTTTTTAATTTTGGATTTTTTTCTAATTTTTGGTACTATTAAATTTTAGTACTTTGAGGTGTTAGCGAATTTGAGTTTTTCTTTAAATTTTTGAAAATTAGCTTTTTATATTTTTAAAAGATTTTTGAAAATTTCCCCCAAATTAATATCAATCATACGCCACAATGTTTCAAAAATATAAATCGCAATATCATAGAAACCTTCTAAGATTTTTATGTTTTTGTTGTATCATCTGTGTGGCTCTAAAGAACCACTGCTCATATTTTCTATTCCTTGTGGATGAAAGTTTTCTCACTTACTTCAAAACAATATTAATTTAAAAATGTTTTTTAAAATTTTAAAATTTTTTCTGATTTTTTGGTACTATTAATTTTTAATACCTTTAGGTATTGGCGAATTTGAGTTTTTGTTAGATTTTTCCAAAATAGCTTTTAAATATTTTTAAAAATTTTTTGAAAAAGTGTGCCTTAAAATTAATATCAATTATACGACTTGATGAATCCAAAATAAAAAGTGAAATATCTAAGAAAATGTTAATTATTTTAAAATGATATATTATATCAGCATCTCGTTGATTTTAAAGAACCTTTTCCGTTCTTTGCCATTCCTAGAGGGTACAACAAAGGGTCCATCCTGAGACTGAAATCATCAGCCACCTGCTGCTTAATCATAATATTTGTTTTAAAACTTTTTTTTTTTTTAGTTTTTATCTGAATTCAAATTTTTTGTATTTTAAATTTTGAATAGCTTTAAGTATAAGCGAATTTGAGTTTTTATTAGAATTTTAAAAAATTTACTTTAAATATTTTAAAAAGATTTTTTAAAAAAATCCCTTTAAATTATTATCAATCATACGCCTTGACATATGCAGCAGAAAAATGCAATATCTAAGAAACCTTTAAAGATTTTAAAACGAATTTTGTCACTGTCAAAGCCAAAGAGTTAAAAAATCTTTTCAAACTAAAAACATGACTTTTAAGCCCATTTTCCTTTACACATTTCCCCTCCACTGTTACCAATTATGCAATTGTTTACCTTTCCATGTATACACGTTCATTTTTGTGTCCGCAACCAGTACATATGTAAATTAATTGAAATGGTTGTTGTGGCTTAAAAATTTTGTATTTATTGTCCCGTCAAATTTTGTGTCATTATTGTTATTAGTATTTAGTATTTGTGTTGCTGTAGTTAAGTAGAAAAATTTTTGACAAATTTTGTTGTAAACCACACAAAAGCATTTCAAATAACATTTGTATATATTAGATACTCTCGTACATATGGAAATAAACAAACAAGCGGATGTCATTACAAACATTTATTTGTGAGCTGAAACAGCAATTTGTTTATGATCTACATAACGAGATATAAATGTAAATTAAGTGAGAAGTACATGGAGAAAAAAAAAATCAAATTAAATGATTTTGAAAATTCTAAATTTTCAATATATAGTGTAAGTATAAACTTAGTATAACATCTTTATTTCGTTGATTATATTGTAAGAATTTAGTAAAATAAATTTCACTTCAAAATCTTAAGGCGTTTTGAAGTTATTCAATTTTTTCATTTTATAACTACTGGAGCGTATGATTGATATTAATTTTAAGGTAAATTTTAAAAAAATTCTTTAAAAATATTTAGGCTTAAAATTTAAAAATTCTAATAAAAATTGAAATTCTACAAGAGTCTAAACTATTGGATAATTCAATTCAAAATATTACTTCAGTCCGTATGAGCTTTAGATTTTATATTTTTTAGAAACAATTTTGGTAAATTAAATATTTTTTAATATATTTTAATATTAATAAGCAATAAAAGCCCTGCTAAGATGTAATTTTGATTCCAAATAAAATGGAAAGACAGGCTTTATATCAGCCCATTCTTTTCTCTCCCTGTATTTCCATAAGTGTACAAATTCCTCTACACACCCTGTTCCTGCATGCTTTATAAATAAGTGTTAAATTAGCATTATTTGCATTAATGTTAGTAGGTAAACAGGGATATTTGTCGCTTAAAATCACACACACACACATGTTCCGATTATGCACTCAAGTGTGTTATGGCTAGTTACCATGACACTATATTAAAAAGCCAATATGAAAATAAATTGCAACAAAATTTTATAAATTGCAACAAATGTTTGTATTTATATTGCAACAAAATTTCTATATTTTTCTCTCTAATCAAGTGGATATTTATTTGGGACTTGTTTTCTGTGGTATACCAATGAAATAATTGCAAAATATGAAAGCAATTTTTGTAAAAGCTAATTTGGAGTAAAGGGACTTGGGTTCTTACACAGAAAAAGTAATGTCACAAAACTTTTTCGGATATGAAAGAAAAACACAAAATAAAATGGACAAATATTGAAGGGAAATTGAGGAAAATTTGAAAGTGAACTTAAAGACTATATAAAGAACAAGATTTGATATTAAATATATTTAAAAAATATGTAATAATATTATATTAGAAAATCTAGAAAAAAGTAAAAAAATCAATAAAAGTTTTCTAGTAAAATTGCATTCATATTAAAATGACTTTAATACGAGGGTGGCTTCAAAAATTCCGTCACATATTAAAGCAAAAACGCAACCTATGTAAAAGGAACACCCTTACAAAATTTTACTTTAAAAGCTTTAACAGTTTTCGAGTTAGTAAGGATTTTGTCTAAGTAAAAAAATTAAAAAAATATATTTAAAAATATTTCGATTCAAAATTTTAAATTTTTAACAAAAACTCAAATTCAATAATTCTTTAGAGTATCACGGAAATTGACGATAGGAAAACTTTGCTATAGAAAAATTGAAGATATTAAGACATTTCTATAGAAAAGTTACGAAAAGGAAGACATTTTTACAGAAAAGCTGACAATTTCTTTAAAAAAATTTATGATAGGCAAATATTTCTATAGAAAAGTTGACCTTACTATTACTTTCTATAGAAAAGTCAACGATAGGCCAACATTTCTATAGAAAAGTTGACGATAGGCCAACATTTCTATAGAAAAGTTGACGATAGGCCAACATTTCTATAGAAAAGTTGACGATAGGCCAACATTTCTATAGAAAAGTTGACGATAGGCCAACATTTCTATAGAAAAGTTGACGATAGGCCAACATATCTACCGAAAAATTAACGATAGGCCAACATTTCTATAGAAAAGTTTACGATAGGCCAACACTTCTATAAAAAAGTTGACGATAGGAAAACATTTATATAGAAAAGTTGACGATAGGCCAACATTTCTACAGAAACGTTGACGTTAAGGTAGACATTTCTATAGAAAAGTAGATGTCAAGGAAGACATTTCTAAGGAAAAGTTGACGACAGGAAGACATTTATATAGAAAAGTTGACGATAGAAAGACATTTCTATAGAAAAGTTGACGATAGGAAGACATTTCTATGGAAAAGTTGACGTTAAGGAAGGCATTTCTATAGAAATATTGACGTTAATGAAGACATTTCTATAAAAATGTTGACGTTAAGGAAGACATTTCTATAGAAAATTTGACGTTAAGGAAGACATTTCTATAGAAAAGTTGATGCTAAGGAAGACATTTCTATAGAAAAATTGACGTTAAGGAAGACTTTTCTATAAAAAAGATGACGTTAGGGAAGACATTTCTTTAGAAATAGAAAGACATTTTTATAGAAAAGTTGACGAAAGAAGAACATTTCTATAGAAAAGTTGAAGATATTCGAACATTTTGATAAGTCTTCCTTAACGTCAACTTTTCTATAGAAAAGAAAAGTTAACGTTAAGGAAGAGTTTTCTATAGAAAAGTTGACGTTAAGGAAGAGTTTTCTATAGAAACGTTGACGTTAAGGAAGACATTTCTATAGAAAAGTTGATGCTAAGGAAGACATTTCTATAGAAAAATTGACGTTAAGGAAGACTTTTCTATAAAAAAGATGACGTTAGGGAAGACATTTCTTTAGAAATAGAAAGACATTTTTATAGAAAAGTTGACGAAAGAAGAACATTTCTATAGAAAAGTTGAAGATATTCGAACATTTTGATAAGTCTTCCTTAACGTCAACTTTTCTATAGAAAAGAAAAGTTGACGTTAAGGAAGAGTTTTCTATAGAAAAGTTGACGTTAAGGAAGACTTTTCTATAGAAAAGTTGACGTTAAGGAAGACTTTTCTATAGAAAAGTTGACGTTAAGGAAGACTTTTCTATAGAAAAGTTGACGTTAAGGAAGACTTTTCTATAGAAAAGTTGACGTTAAGGAAGACTTTTCTATAGAAAAGTTGACGTTAAGGAAGACTTTTCTATAGAAAAATTGACGTTAAGGAAGACTTTTCTATAGAAAAGTTGACGTTAAAGAAGACTTTTCTATAGAAAAGTTGACGTTAAGGAAGACTTTTCTATAGAAAAGTTGACGTTAAGGAAGACTTTTCTATAGAAAAGTTGACGTTAAGGAAGACTTTTCTATAGAAAAGTTGACGTTAAGGAAGACTTTTCTATAGAAAAGTTGAAGTTAAAAAAGACTTTTCTATAGAAAGGTTGACGTTAAGGAAGACTTTTCTGTAGAAAAGTTGACGTTAAGGAAGACATTTCTTTAGAAGTAGAAAGACATTTCTATAGAAAAGTTGACGACAGAAGAACATTTGAAGTTGAGGATATTCGAACATTTCTATAGAAAAGTTGATAACAGGCCAATATTTCTTTAGAAAAATTGACGATAGGCCAACATTTCTATAGAAAAGTTGACAATAAGGCAAAGTTTCTATAGAAAAGTTGACAATAAGGCAAAGTTTCTATAGAAAAGTTGATCAACGGAAGACTTTTCTATGGAAAGGTTGACCAAAGGAAGACTTTTCTAGAGAAGAGTTAATCTTAGGGAATAGCTTTTCCGGATTTTACTTCAAAATCTTTAGACATTCCCAAGTACTGAAAGTTTTTGTCGTGGATTTATCGAAGCGTATGATTGATATTAATTAAAAGATAATTTTTTAAAGAACATTTTTAAATATTTTGTGTCAAAATTTTAAAATTATGACCAAAACTCAAATTCACAAACTGTTTGAGATAAATAAATTTGCTAAAGAATTTAATTTTTTGTGTAATTAAAAATATTTTTTTAAACGAAAACTTTTTTACTATTTTTCAAAAGTTTTTTCAAATTAGTTTTACTCATTTTATTTCTGAATCAAAATCCTAGCATATAATCTTTAACACTTGTTATGCAATTCAAATAAAAGTTTCAATATCAAATCCTTCCTAGAAAAAAAAAAATTTAAATCCTTGCAACAATATATAGCTCTCCTTAATCCTTGATTTGCTTTTTTCCCAGATTTCTTTTTTTTTCTCAACTAGTCATAAATATAATTCTATTCCACAACTTTATTTCTTGGTTTTGTTATTTGCAATTTTGCAAATCTTTAGTTGTTCTCTATATGTCCTCACTCATATCCTGCAAAGGGACACGTTCAAGGAATAAAACCACAATCGTTAAAGTTACGTGAGCCACAGCTGTACCTGACGTCAATAGACGTCCTGTCTCTTTATTTGTTGTTGCTGTTTGCTTGGTTAAGTTTTAGTTACAATGTATAGAAAGATTTTTTCCAACTTTTGTTGCTTTCTAACAATTTTCCAAGTGACATTGTGTGAGACATGCAAATATTTAAAATACTTTGTAAACATTAGTTGTTGACATTTGAAGAGAAAGAATAGTAAACGAGAACGAATGATTTATTTGTGGTTTTTGTCGATTTATAAGAGAGAGAAACAATGTTTTAAAGGGAAACAATCAAAATTGTGATTTAGAATTTAAGAGGAATTTGAAAATTTTGATATAAGTTGAAGGAAAAATATTAAAAGGTTTGGTTTTTGTTTTCCGATTTGAGTGCTATCCCATGGTTTGAAGTGTTCTTGAATTTGAATTTTTATTGGAGTTTTTAATTTTGAACCAGAAATATTTTTAAGAATTTTTTTTTAAATTTACCTACTAATTGATATTAATCATACGCTTAGGTGTAGATTGCACAAAAAGTGTCATAACTTCGTAACCTAAGGAAATTTTTAAATGAAATTTGGCTGAGTTATTCTTTATATCTCAGAGATTATTAAAGTATAAAAACGACTTACAATATTTTGTAAAATTGATATAAAAAATTATTTTGGCTGCTAATTAAAAAAATATTTCTACAATAAATTTTCCTTGAAAGAAAATAACTTTTCTCAGAAAAAAGACACTCATTATTACAACCAAATATAGCAATAATTTTAACATTTTCTTTTCCTTTTCATCGCTTTATTAACATTGAACAGATTTAACATTCAACAAAAGCCATCACAATAGTTTTGTAACTGAATTCCTAAATAAATATCTAAGTGTCATTTATTGTTAAGACTCTTCGTAAATGTCAGTTTGTGTAATTGAATTTGACATTAATGATGAACATACACTGGGAGGCAATGGCAAGTAAGGTATGAGGAGAAGAGAACAAAAAAATGAAGCAGAATCTGGAAAAAAAGTTTATACAAGAAAATTTAAAAGGAAAACTCAGCGAACTCTTCAAGCAGAAGTGTTTTGCTAACACTTGTTCTTTATTAGATTTCTACTTTTTTTTTCTGATACAACAAAATGTGGAAGGTGTCTTAGAAATCGTTCATTTTTGTAATCATGTTATGGCAAGTTCTGTTTTTTTTAATCTAAAATGACAACTAAAACGCGCATTTTTGTAGTAATACTTATTAGCAGACAAGGTACTAACATAGTACTAACTTTGTGAAAAAAGTGTTTAGTGTCAAATGTGAGTCGATTCCAAGGAAAAGTGAGAAAACTGCTTAAAAATTCAGTTAAAGGGAGAAATTTTAATATTTGGAATAAAGAAATTTAAGACGAAATTATATTTATAAAATTTGTTTTGATACTTTCGAAAAATATTAACAAAACTTGTACCTTCCGGACAAATTTCTATGAAGTTTTTAATACCTTAAAGTGTTCTTGAATTTGAGTTTTTGATAAAATTTTTAAATTCCAACTCTAAATATTTTTAAATAATTTTTGAAAAATTTACCTTCTTATTAATATCAATCATACGCTTAGATGCTCCTAATACAAAAATTGTCATAACTTGAAAGCCTTAAAAGCTTTTTCCATGAAATTTGGTTTCATATTTGTTTATGGGTGTATCCATCATTGAACCTTTGGAATTCAAGAAAAACTTTAAGTGAACCTCGTTTTTGATTTAAGGCTTTTTAGGGCATGTTCTTATTTCCATTTTTGATATAAAATTATGAATAAAATGAGCATTTGTGTAAAATAATTGCTATCGCATAAACTTTGGTGAAAAAGCTTTTAGCCTCACATGTGAGCTAATTGTCAAAAAAATTCAGAAAACTTCTAAATGCTTGAGATAAAATGGAAAATTTTGAATATTTGGTATACAATTTTTTAAGATTATTTTGAAAAATATTAACAAAGATTTTATATTTTATTAAAAAAATAAGTTTCAATTACTTTGAGGTGTTCCCGAATTTGAGTTTTTGTTATAATTTTTAAAATCTAACACTAAATATTTTTAAATAATTTTTGAAAAATTTACCTTCTTATTAATATCAATCATACGCTTCGATGCTCCTAATTCAAAAATTGTCATAACTTGGAAGCCTTAAAAGCTTTTTTCATGAAATTTGGTTTCATAATTGTTTATGGGTGTATCCATCATTGGAATTCAATAAAAAAACTTCTTAACACTTGAGATATAATGGTAAATTTTGAATAATTGGAATTAAACTTTTTAAGATTATTTTGAAAAATATTAACAAAAACTTTATATTTTGTTAAAAAAAAAAGTTTCAATTAGTTCCCGAATTTGAGTTTTTCCCAAAATTTTTAAATTCTACATCTAAATATTTTTAAATAATTTTTGAAAATTTTACATTCTAATTAATATCAATCATACGCTTAGATGTGCCTAAGACAAAAATACTTATAACTTGGAAAACTAAAAAGCTTTTTCTATGAAATTGCGCTTAATAATTCGTTATGAATATATTAATCTTTTGGTCTTGTAATTCAAGAAAAACTTGAAGCGACTCTCGTATTTAAATCAAGATTTTTACAAAAGTCTTTATGTTGTTATAGTAAACTTTAATTACACTTTCTTTCAATTTAAAATTATTTTTGAAAAATAGCTACATTTGTCGTCTTTGGACTTAAGAAATTCATAAGCTTTTATTCAGAGAAAAGTAGAAAAATTAGACATATTTATTTTACTTTTAAGAAAAGTTTATTTTTGTACTGATGAGAGACAAAATTTGTTCTAAAATCTTTTTTTTTCAGAATTTTTTTAAAAATATTTATAGTTCTTATGTATCTAAGACCCAAATGTTTTAAGCTCTTAGTACATTGAAGTGTTTTCGAATTTGAGTTTTTGTTATAATTTTTAATTTTTTACTCTAAATAGTTTTAAATAATTTTTGAAAAATTTACCTTCTAATTAATATCAATCATACGCTTAGATGTTCCTAAGACAAAATTACATATAACTTGAAAACCTGAAAAGTTTTTTCCATGAAATTTGGTTTCATAATTCTTTATGAATAAATCAATCTTTTGGTCTTGTAATTAAAGAAAAACTTAAAGCGACCCTCGTATTTAAATCAAGATTTTTACAAAAGTCTTTATGTTGATATAGTAAACTTTAATTACACTTTCTTTCAATTTAAAATTATTTTTGAAAAATAGCTACATTTGTCGTCTTTGGACTTAAGAAATTCATAAGCTTTTATTCAGAGAAAAGTAGAAAAATTAGACATATTTATTTTACTTTGAAGAAAAGTTAATTAACTTTTAATGATGAGAGAAAAAATTTGAATAAACAATTTTTTTTTTCAGATTTTTTTTGAAAAATATTTTCAGTTCTTATATATCTAAGACCCAAGTATTTTAAGTTATTATTACTTTGAAGTGTTTTCGAGTTTGAGTTTTTGTTACAATTTTAAATTTTTTACTCTAAATATTTTTAAATAATTTTTGAAAATGTTACCTTCAAATTAATATCAATCATACGCTTAGATGTGTCTAAGACAAAAATACTTATAACTTGAAAACCTAAAATGCTTTTTTTATAAAATTTGGTTTGATAATTCTTTATGAATATTTCAATCTTTTGGTTTTGTAATTAAAGAAAAACTCAAAGCGACCCTCGTATTTAAATCAAGGTTTTAACAAAAAATTGTTATTTTGTTAAAGTAAATTTTAATTTGAAATTGTTTTTTAAATTTGTCGCCTTCGAGCTTACGAAACTTATCGAGCTTTTATTCAGAGATAAGTGGGGAATGAGATATGTTTATTTTTCTTCTAAGAAAACTTAACTTTTGTAATGATGAGAGAAAAAATTTAAAATAACAATTTTTTTCAGATATTTTTTTGAAAAATATTTACAGTTCTTATATATCTAAGACCCAAATGTTTTAAGTTCTTAGTATTTGGAAGTGTTTTCGAATTTGAGTTTTTGTTATAATTTTTAATTTGTTACTCTAAATATTTTAAAATAATTTTTGAAAAATTTTCCTTTGAATTAATATCAATCATACGTTAAGATGTGCATAAGGCAAAAATACTTATAACTTGGAAACCTGAAAAGCTTTTTCTATGAAATTTTTCCTAATAATTCTTCATGAATATATCAATCTGTTGGTCTTGTAATTAAAGAAAAACTTGAAGCGACCCTCGTATATAAATCAAGATTTTTACAAAAATCGTTATTTTGTTATAGTAAAGTTTAATTTGAAATTATTTTTGAAATATTGTGACGCATGTCGGCTTTGGACTTAAGAAACTTATCAAGCTTTTACTCAGAGATAAGTGGGGAAATTATATATGTTTGTTTTACTTTTAAGAAAACTTAAATTTTGTAATCATGAGAGAAAATGAGAAAATGATGAATTAAAAATTGTTTTTTAAATTTTTTAAAAAAATATTTACATTTCTTATTTACCGAAAGCAAAAGTGTTTTAAGTTCTTAGTACTTTAAAGTGTTTTCAAATTTGAGTTTTTGTTACAATTTGCAATTTGTTACTCTAAATATTTTTAATTAATTTTTAAAAATTTTACCTCTTAATTAATATCAATCATACGTTTAGGTGTGTTTAAGACAAAAATGCTCATAACTCGGGAAACTCTTAAGCTTTTTACATGAAATTTGGTTTCATAATTGTTTGTAAATATATAAATCTTTAGGTTAAATAATTAAAGAAAAACTATAAGCGACCCTCGTATTTGGGTGAAGATTAATTAATAGCTTTTTTTTTTTAAGTATCGTAAACATTAATGATTTTGTGAAACTTTTTTGAAAAATAGGTACATTTGTCGGCTTTTGGCTTTAAAACCTTATCAAGCTTTTATTCAGAGATAAGTGGAAAAAATATATTTATTTTAATTCTAAATTCTTACAAATTATTCAAAAATCAATAAATTTAAAAGCTTTATCTCTTAAACGTTTAAAGTTTTTTATCTTATAAAATAATCTCTAAATTGATGGCATCACAAAATTTTATAACTTATTTAACAGAATAAGAGAATAAAAACCCACAACTTCAAACTTAACCTACACACATGAACAAATTCTTAAGCTTTTCAAAAATATTATGGCCTTTTTGGCCCCTTTTAAAAGCAAGAAAACGAAATGTAGTAAATTTCTGTTAGCCAAGGTTAATTGTAAGTCTAATTTATGTTTCTTTTATTTCGTTATAAAGCAAATAAATGTTTGAAAATTTTTCTTGGCCAAAACAATTTTTTCTTCATTTTGGCCATTTGAATGTTTTCTACTCTTTAGTTAATTGAAAGACATGTTAAATCTTGTTTTATATGCAACGAATGCGGTGCAACCCACTAAAAATGCCTCAAATCATTATAACATTCATTTCCATTGCTAGACTCTAAAATCTTAGAAGGAAAAGTTGGAAAATGTTTTTGTCTTAACAATGTCTTAACATGATCTACAAGACTCTAACTTGAGGTCTGTTATTTGTTTCAAACATTTCAAAGCATCTGAAATGTTTTAGTTTGAAGTCAACATTTAAAAACACTTGGAAATGGTTGGATTTGTTTGGTCTCAGTGCAGATGCCATAAATTGCCATTGGCCTTTTTGGTCATAAATTGTTAATTCCGCTAACAAATGCTAAGAATTGAATTTATTACAGAAAAAATCTGGTTAGGAAAACAATTTAAGAATGAAAGATTTAACTGAAAATTATATTTAGGAACATAATCAAGATCTTTAAATATTTGATTTTGTATTTTTCAACTTTTTCAAGACTTTTAAAAAAATATTTATCATGAAACCGGTTAAATTCATTTTCAATCTAGAGCAGACATTTCCGGAAATATTGTTGTTTTAGGCCAAAAAACTAATTAAGGCAAATACCAGACCAAGACCAAGCTAAGACATAGACATAGACTAAGACATAGACTAAGACATAGACTAAGACATAGACTAAGACATAGACTAAGACATAGACTAAGACATAGACTAAGACATAGACTAAGACAAAGACTAAGACATAGACTAAGACAAAGACTAAGACATAGACTAAGACATAGACTAAGACATAGACTAAGACATAGACTAAGAGATAGACTAAGAGATAGACTAAGACATAGACTAAGACATAGACTAAGACATAGACTAAGACATAGACTAAGACATAGACTAAGACATAGACTAAGACATAGACTAAGACATAGACTAAGACATAGACTAAGACATAGACTAAGACATAGACTAAGACATAGACTAAGACATAGACTAAGACATAGACTAAGACATAGACTAAGACATAGACTAAGACATAGACTAAGACATAGACTAAGACATAGACTAAGACATAGACTAAGACATAGACTAAGACATAGACTAAGACATAGACTAAGACATAGACTAAGACATAGACTAAGACATAGACTAAGACATAGACTAAGACATAGACTAAGACATAGACTAAGAGATAGACTAAGAGATAGACTAAGACATAGACTAAGACATAGACTAAGACATAGACTAAGACATAGACTAAGACATAGACTAAGACATAGACTAAGACATAGACTAAGACATAGACTAAGACAAAGACTAAGACATAGACTAAGACAAAGACTAAGACATAGACTAAGACATAGACTAAGACATAGACTAAGACATAGACTAAGAGATAGACTAAGAGATAGACTAAGACATAGACTAAGACATAGACTAAGACATAGACTAAGACATAGACTAAGACATAGACTAAGACATAGACTAAGACATAGACTAAGAGATAGACTAAGAGATAGACTAAGACATAGACTAAGACATAGACTAAGACATAGACTAAGACATAGACTAAGACATAGACTAAGACATAGACTAAGACATAGACTAAGACATAGACTAAGACAAAGACTAAGACATAGACTAAGACATAGACTAAGACATAGACTAAGACATAGACTAAGACATAGACTAAGACTTAGACTAAGAGATAGACTAAGACATAGACTAAGACATAGACTAAGACATAGACTAAGACAAAGACTAAGACATAGACTAAGACATAGACATAGACTAAGACATAGACTAAGACATAGACTAAGACATAGACTAAGACATAGACTAAGACATAGACTAAGACATAGACTAAGACTTAGACTAAGAGATAGACTAAGACATAGACTAAGACATAGACTAAGACATAGACTAAGACATAGACTAAGACATAGACTAAGACATAGACTAAGACATAGACTAAGATATAGACTAAGACAAAGACTAAGACATAGACTAAGACATAGACTAAGACATAGACTAAGACATAGACTAAGACATAGACTAAGACATAGACTAAGACAAAGACAAAGACAAAGACTAAGACATAGACTAAGACATAGACTAAGACATAGACTAAGACATAGACTAAGACATAGACTAAGACATAGACTAAGACATAGACTAACACATAGACTAAGACATAGACTAAGACATAGACTAAGATATAGACTAAGACATAGACTAAGACATAGACTAAGACATAGACTAAGACATAGACTAAGACATAGACTAAGACAAAGACTAAGACATAGACTAAGACATAGACTAAGACATAGACTAAGACATAGACTAAGAGATAGACTAAGAGATAGACTA
This sequence comes from Stomorhina lunata, assembly GCA_933228675.1. Classification (NCBI taxonomy): domain Eukaryota; kingdom Metazoa; phylum Arthropoda; class Insecta; order Diptera; family Rhiniidae; genus Stomorhina; species Stomorhina lunata. The sequence goes on from OW121742.1 coordinate 109,104,507, forward strand.
AGACATAGACTAAGACATAGACTAAGACATAGACTAAGACATAGACTAAGACATAGACTAAGACATAGACTAAGACATAGACTAAGACATAGACTAAGACATAGACTAAGACATAGACTAAGACATAGACTAAGACATAGACTAAGACATAGACTAAGACATAGACTAAGACATAGACTAAGACATAGACTAAGACATAGACTAAGACATAGACTAAGACATAGACTAAGACATAGACTAAGACATAGACTAAGACATAGACTAAGACATAGACTAAGACATAGACTAAGACATAGACTAAGACATAGACTAAGACATAGACTAAGACATAGACTAAGACATAGACTAAGAGATAGACTAAGAGATAGACTAAGACATAGACTAAGACATAGACTAAGACATAGACTAAGACATAGACTAAGACATAGACTAAGACATAGACTAAGACATAGACTAAGACATAGACTAAGACAAAGACTAAGACATAGACTAAGACAAAGACTAAGACATAGACTAAGACATAGACTAAGACATAGACTAAGACATAGACTAAGAGATAGACTAAGAGATAGACTAAGACATAGACTAAGACATAGACTAAGACATAGACTAAGACATAGACTAAGACATAGACTAAGACATAGACTAAGACATAGACTAAGACATAGACTAAGAGATAGACTAAGAGATAGACTAAGACATAGACTAAGACATAGACTAAGACATAGACTAAGACATAGACTAAGACATAGACTAAGACATAGACTAAGACATAGACTAAGACATAGACTAAGACAAAGACTAAGACATAGACTAAGACATAGACTAAGACATAGACTAAGACATAGACTAAGACATAGACTAAGACTTAGACTAAGAGATAGACTAAGACATAGACTAAGACATAGACTAAGACATAGACTAAGACAAAGACTAAGACATAGACTAAGACATAGACATAGACTAAGACATAGACTAAGACATAGACTAAGACATAGACTAAGACATAGACTAAGACATAGACTAAGACATAGACTAAGACTTAGACTAAGAGATAGACTAAGACATAGACTAAGACATAGACTAAGACATAGACTAAGATATAGACTAAGACAAAGACTAAGACATAGACTAAGACATAGACTAAGACAAAGACAAAGACAAAGACTAAGACTAAGACATAGACTAAGACATAGACTAAGACATAGACTAAGACATAGACTAAGACATAGACTAAGACATAGACTAAGACATAGACTAAGACATAGACTAAGACATAGACTAAGACATAGACTAAGACATAGACTAAGACATAGACTAAGACATAGACTAAGACAAAGACAAAGACAAAGACAAAGACTAAGACTAAGACATAGACTAAGACATAGACTAAGACATAGACTAAGACATAGACTAAGACATAGACTAAGACATAGACTAAGACATAGACTAACACATAGACTAAGACATAGACTAAGACATAGACTAAGATATAGACTAAGACATAGACTAAGACATAGACTAAGACATAGACTAAGACATAGACTAAGACATAGACTAAGACATAGACTAAGACATAGACTAAGACATAGACTAAGACATAGACTAAGACATAGACTAAGACATAGACTAAGACATAGACTAAGACATAGACTAAGACATAGACTAAGACATAGACTAAGACATAGACTAAGACATAGACTAAGACATAGACTAAGACATAGACTAAGACATAGACTAAGACATAGACTAAGACATAGACTAAGACATAGACTAAGACATAGACTAAGACATAGACTAAGACATAGACTAAGACATAGACTAAGACATAGACTAAGACCTAGACTAAGAGAAAGACTAAGGCATAGCCTAAGACATAGACTAAGACATAGACTAAGACACAGACTAAGACATAGACTAAGACATAGACTAAGACATGGACTAAGACATAGACTAAGACATAGACTAAGACATAGACTAAGATATAGAATAAGACATAGACTAAGACATAGACTAAGACATAGACTAAGACATAGACTAAGACATAGACTAAGACATAGACTAAGACATAGACTAAGACATAGACTAAGACATAGACTAAGACATAGACTAAGACATAGACTAAGACATAGATTAAGACATATACTAAGATATATACTAAGACATAGACTAAGACATAGACTAAGACATAGACTAAGACATAGACTAAGACAAAGACTAAGACATAGACTAAGACATAGACTAAGACATGGACTAAGACATAGACTAAGACATAGACTAAGACATAGACTAAGACATAGACTAAGACATAGACTAAAACATAGACTAAAATATAGACTAAGACATAGACTAAAACATAAACTAAGACATAGACTAAGACATAGACTAAGACATAGACTAAGACATAGACTAAGACATAGAATAAGACATAGACTAAAACATAGACTAAAACATAGACTAAGACATAGACTAAAACATAAACTAAGACATAGACTAAGACATAGACTAAGATATAGAATAAGATATAGACTAAGACATAGACTAAGACATAGACTAAGACATAGACTAAGACATAGACTAAGACATAGACTAAGACATAGACTAAGACATAGACTAAGACATAGACTAAGACATAGACTAAGACATAGACTAAGACATAGACTAAGACATAGACTAAGACATAGACTAAGACATAGACTAAGACATAGACTAAGACATAGACTAAGACATAGACTAAGACATAGACTAAGACATAGACTAAGACATAGACTAAGACATAGACTAAGGCATAGACTAAGACATAGACTAAGACATAGACTAAGACATAGACTAAGACATAGACTAAGACATAGACTAAGACATAGACTAAGACATAGACTAAGACATAGACTAAGACATAGACTAAGACATAGACTAAGACATAGACTAAGACATAGACTAAGACATAGACTAAGACATAGACTAAGACATAGACTAAGACATAGACTCAGATATAGACTAAGACATAGACTAAGACATAGACTAAGACATAGACTAAGACATAGACTAAGACATAGACTAAGACATAGACAAAGACATAGACTAAGACATAGACTAAGACATAGACTAAGACATAGACTAAGACATAGACTAAGACATAGACTAAGACATAGACTCAGATATAGACTAAGACATAGACTAAGACATAGACTAAGACATAGACTAAGACATAGACTAAGACATAGATTAAGACATATACTAAGACATAGACTAAGACATAGACTAAGACATAGACTAAGACATAGACTAAGACATAGACTAAGACATAGACTAAGACATAGACTAAGACATAGACTAAGACATAGACTAAGACATAGACTAAGACATAGACTAAGACATAGACTAAGACATAGACTAAGACATAGACTAAGACATAGACTAAGACATAGACTAAGTCATAGTCTAAGATATAGAATAAGATATAGACTAAGACATAGACTAAGACATAGACTAAGACATAGACTAAGACATAGACTAAGACATAGACTAAGACAAAGACTAAGACATAGACTAAGACATAGACATAGACTAAGACATAGACTAAGACATAGACTAAGACATAGACTAAGACATAGACTAAGACATAGACTAAGACATAGACTAAGACATAGACTAAGACATAGACTAAGACATAGACTAAGACATAGACTAAGACATAGACTAAGACATAGACTAAGACATAGACTAAGACATAGACTAAGACATAGACTAAGACATAGACTAAGACATAGACTAAGACATAGACTAAGACATAGACTAAGACATAGACTAAGACATAGACTAAGACATAGACTAAGACATAGACTAAGACATAGACTAAGACATAGACTAAGACATAGACTAAGACATAGACTAAGACATAGACTAAGACATAGACTAAGACATAGACTAAGACATAGACTAAGACATAGACTAAGACATAGACTAAGACATAGACTAAGACATAGACTAAGACATAGACTAAGACATAGACTAAGACATAGACTAAGACATAGACTAAGACATAGACTAAGACATAGACTCAGATATAGACTAAGACATAGACTAAGACATAGACTAAGACATAGACTAAGACATAGACTAAGACATAGATTAAGACATATACTAAGACATAGACTAAGACATAGACTAAGACATAGACTAAGACATAGACTAAGACATAGACTAAGACATAGACTAAGACATAGACTAAGACATAGACTAAGACATAGACTAAGACATAGACTAAGACATAGACTAAGACATAGACTAAGACATAGACTAAGTCATAGACTAAGATATAGAATAAGATATAGACTAAGACATAGACTAAGACATAGACTAAGACATAGACTAAGACATAGACTAAGACATAGACTAAGACAAAGACTAAGACATAGACTAAGACATAGACATAGACTAAGACATAGACTAAGACATAGACTAAGACATAGACTAAGACATAGACTAAGACATAGACTAAGACATAGACTAAGACATAGACTAAGACATAGACTAAGACATAGACTAAGACATAGACTAAGACATAGACTAAGACATAGACTAAGACATAGACTAAGACATAGACTAAGACATAGACTAAGACATAGACTAAGACATAGACTAAGACATAGACTAAGACATAGACTAAGACATAGACTAAGACATAGACTAAGACATAGACTAAGACATAGACTAAGACATAGACTAAGACATAGACTAAGACATAGACTAAGACATAGACTAAGACATAGACTAAGACATAGACTAAGACATAGACTAAGACATAGACTAAGACATAGACTAAGACATTGACTAAGACATAGACTAAGACATAGATTAAGACATAGACTAAGACATAGACTAAGACATAGACTAAGACATAGACTAAGACATAGACTAAGACATAGACTAAGACATAGACTAAGACATAGACTAAGACATAGACTAAGACATAGACTAAGACATAGACTAAGACATAGACTAAGATATAGACTAAGACATAGACTAAGACATAGACTAAGATATAGACTAAGACATAGACTAAGACATAGACTAAGACATAGAATATGACATAGACTAAGACATAGACTAAGACATAGACTAAGACATATACTAAGACATAGACTAAGACATAGACTAAGACATAGACTAAGACATAGACTAAGATATAGACTAAGACATAGACTAAGACATAGACTAAGACATAGAATATGACATAGACTAAGACATAGACTAAGACATAGACTAAGACATAGACTAAGGCATAGACTAAGACATATACTAAGACATAGACTAAGACATAGACTAAGACATAGACTAAGACATAGACTAAGACATAGACTAAGACATAGACTAAGACATAGACTAAGATATAGATTAAGATATAGACCAATAAGATTTCTATTACTTACACTTATACCAATATTAAACTAACATGAATTACAAGCAATTAAAATTTTTAACATTTTCAATCATTTCATGATTAAATCTTATTTATCATTTTTGCAAAATTTACATTAAAATACCATAAACCCCAGAAAATAACTCCCATTAATAAATATCATTTTCGCCATATCTCTCCAAATGATAAACAAATACAAAAGTGCTAAAATCATATTTCCATGGAAAATTTTCATCTGCTTGTGGTTTCTTGGTCCTCCATTTGATATCGAATACAAGTTTTAAGCAGAAAACAAACAATACAACGCCTTCAATTCATGGCTCGTTCGTAGCTTCTCTGAATGGACTTCCTAGAAATTGGCAACAAAATTATTAATATTCGCAGTTACAGTCATTCAGTCACTCTCGTATTTACATAAGACATGAGGAACAAAACGAATACAAAAAAAATCATGGCTTTAAATACTTGGTAGTGGCGGCTGCAGTTAGTTCTGGCCAACACCAAACAAAGCGAAGAAAACATAATTGTTGGCCATTGTCTAGATGAGGATGATGAAGGCTAACAGAAAAAAACAAAAATCAGCAACAATAGAATGTTAAGGCTAAGGAAATACGAATATATTGTAAAAAAAAATAACTTTGGAGAAGAGCTTGAGAGGAGTGGGTTGGCCATCTTTTGTTAGAATGTGGCAACAATTGATTATCTTTTGCCAGAAACAAGAAAGAAATATGATGGCAGGCATTAGAATTTTCTTTCTGGAAAAGTAACAATTTCCCCAGAACCTCAAGTTATTAGGTAACATTTTCGTTTTATTTTTTCTATTTTTTGGTTGATTGTTAAAACATTGGCTTTTGTTTTGGAGGTTCAAGATGTAATAGGCAAAATGTAGGACGAAGCAATTTTAGGGTTCAAATGAAGGAAAGAAATAAATAACATTTGAAAGACATGAACGAGCAAAAAAAAAACATGATCAAATAAACATTTCAAGAAATAAGAGTTAATAGGAAAGAAAAGGTTACCAAGAGGGCTATCATCAATATAATCAATAGAAAAAGTAAATACACTGAAAGAAATATATAAGTAAAAATTGACTATTTGTAGGCAATTTCTCGAAAATTAAAAATTTATAGGAAATTTTTCGAAAATTGACCATTTATAGGAAATTTTTCGAAAATTGACTATTTATAGGAAATTTTTCGAAAATTGATTATTTATAGGAAATTTTAAGAAAATTTACTATTTATAGGAAATTTTTTTGACAACTGACTACTTATAGGAAATTTTTTATACAACTGACTACTTATAGGAAATTTTTCGAAAATTGACTATTTATAGGAAATTTTTCAAAAATTGACTATTTATAGGAAATTTTTCGAAAATTGACTATTTTTAGGAAATTTTCGAAAATTGACTATTTATAGGGAATTTTTCGTAAATTGACTATTAATAGGAAATTTTTTTGACAACTGACTACTTATAGGAAATTTTTCGAAAATTGAGTATTTATAGGAAATTTTTTAAAAATTGACTATTTATAGAAAATTTTACGAAAATTTAATATTTGAAGGAAATTTTTCGAAAATTATAGGAAATTTTTCGAAAATTGACTATTTTTAGGAAATTTTTCGAAAATTGACTATTTATAGGAAATTTTTTCGAAAATTGACGATTTATTGAAAATTTTTCAAAAATTGACTATTTACAGGAAATTTTTCGAAAATTGATAATTTATAGGAAATTTTTCGCAAATTATCTATTAAAAGGAAATTTTTTCAAAATTGACTATTTATAGGAAATTTTTCGAAAATTGACAATTTATAGGAAATTTTTCGAAAATTGACAATTTATAGGAAATTTTTCGAAAATTGACTACTTATGGGAAATCTTTCAAAAATTGACTATTTCTAGGAAATTTTTCGAAAATTGACTATTTATAGGAAATTTTTCGAAAATTTTCAATTTATAGAAAACTTTTCGAAAATTGACTATTAACAGGAAATTTTTCGAAAATTTACTATTTAAAGGAAAATTTTTAGGAAATTTATAGGAAATTTTTCAAAAATTGACCATTAATAGGAAATTTTTCAAAAATTTACTATTTATAGGAAATTTTTTTTGGAAAATTGACTATTTATAGGAAATTTTTCGAAAATTGTCTATTAATAGGAAATTTTTCGAAAATTGACTATTTACAGGAAATTTTTCAAAAATTGACTATTTATAGGAAATTTTTCAAAAATTTACTATTTATAGGAAATTTTTCTAAAATTGACTATTTATCGGAAATTTTTCGAAAATTTACTATCTTTAGGAAATATTTCGAAAATTGACTATTAACAGGAAATTTTTCGAAAATTTACTATTTGTAGGAAATTTTTCGAAAATTGACTATTTATAGGAAATTTTTCAAAAATTGGCTATTTATAGGAAAATTTTCGAAAATTGACTATTAATAGGAAATTTTTCGAAAATTGACTTTTAATAGGAAATTTTTCGAAAATTGACTTTTAATAGGAAATTTTTCGAAAATTGACTTTTAATAGGAAATTTTTCGAAAATTGACTATTTATGGGAAATTTTTCGAAATTTGTCCATTTATAGGAAATTTTTCGAAAATTGGCTCTTTATAGGAAATTTTTCGAAAATTGACTATTTATAGGAAATTTTTCGAAAATTGACTTTTAATAGGAAATTTTTCGAAAATTGACTATTTATGGGAAATTTTTCGAAATTTGTCCATTTATAGGAAATTTTTCGAAAATTAACTATTTATAGGAAATATTTCGAAAATTGGCTATTTATGGGAAATTTTTCGAAAATTGACTTTTTATAGGAAATTTTTCGAAAATTTACTCTTTATGGGAAATTTTTCGAAAATTGACTATTTATGGGAAATTTTTTGAAATTTGTCTATTTATAGGAAATTTTTCAAAAATTGACTATTAATAGAAAATTTTTCGGAAATTGACTCTTTATAGGAAATATTTCGAAAATTGTCTAGTTATAGAAAATTTTTCGAAAAATTACTATTTATAGGAAATTTTTCGAAAATTGACTATTTATATGAAATTTTTCGGAAATTATTGGAAATAGTTCGAAAATTGTCTAGTTATAGGAAATTTTTTGAAAATTGACTTTTTATAAGATTTTTTTTTAATTGACTATTTAAAGAAAATTTTTAAAAATTTAATATTTATAGGAAAATTTTCGAATATTGACTATTTTGTGGGAAATTTTTTTGAAAATTGACTCTATTGGAAATTTTTTGAAAATTGACTATTTATAGGAAAATTTTTCAAAAATTGACTATTTATAGGAAATTTTTCAAAAATTGACTATTTATAGAAAATTTTTCGAAAATTGACTATTTATAGGAAATTTTTCGAAAATTGACTATTTATAGGAAATTTTTCGAAAATTGACTATTTATAGGAAATTTTTTCAAAATTGACTTTTTATTCTATGTCTTATTCTATGTCTTATTCTATATCTTAATCTATGTCTTAGTCTATGTCTTAGTCTTTATCATAGTCTATGTCCTTGTGTCTTAATCTATTAAAATAAGTTTATCTCGAAAACTAGAAGAGATAATGTGCAAAACTGGCAAGATTTTCTAATTTGATACTAGAAACCCTTCTCTGCTATAATTCATTTATCCCCGTGTACTTTAGCCTTCATCACCTAGAACCCACTCCCACCATACAACCCAATCTTCCCAAAAACTGTCTGTTATTGTTTCCAGCAAAACTGAAATCTAAACAAACCCACTTACTTACAATGGCACTAGTTACTTGGAGGTTTTCTTAAGTTTTCCAAAGAATGACTGAAAAGGAGGGGAAGTGGATATTGTCAGAAGATATTGTGAGGGTGATAAAGAGACATAATGCACGTTTTCTTTAACTAAAGAACTTCTAACCGAAATTGGGAAGAAACAAGCAAACAAAAACTAACAACCAACAATTCAAAACTTAACAGAAAATAAAATAAAAACGAGGACTTATAGACACTTAAAAGATTTCCAAAAGGAGATGTTGGAAAAAAAAACTAAGCGAAGAAAAAAAAGAAGAAAAGACTAAATCAAATCTTTTGTTAGAAAGAAAACAAAACAAAAATATTGAATAGAAGAAATGATTACAAGGTATTACGAAGAGGATGATGGGGACACACTAGCTTCATTTCTGGGGCTCAAATGGTATTACAGATGACGTTTTGTGAAATTTGGAGTTAAAACTAGGTCTATTAAGTAAAATTAAACCTTTGAAAGGTTTTTCCGAATTTTGTTCACTTTTGTGCTAAGCCAGTTATTTTCGGAGATATGCATTTTTTGGGAAAAAAATCGATATTTTGGATATTTTTTTTTTAAATTTTTAATTGGAGGTATAAAGATAAAGTTTTTGGTTATTTTCCTTTACCCTTATCAGGAAGATTATGACTAAATTGACTTCATTTTAAGATTTCAGAGGCATAAAAGTACATTTTTTTGAGTTTTGTGCAAGATTAGGACTTTTAAAGCTTTTGTGGAATTTAAGTCATTTTGGTCCTTAGTACTCTTTTAGTGGAGATTTGCTAATTTGTGTTAAAAAAACGTTTTCCGTTAGATAATATCCTCTAGCAATTTTATTGCCGGTGTAAAAGCTTTACCTTTTCTACCTTCCTCAAGTACCTTTTTGTTGAAGTGGTGCTGCATAGTTTAGTTTTCGGTCGTCATTTATTGTAGTTTTTTTCTCCGTCTAAACAAAAACGTTCTTTGTTTGTTATTACTAGCGCTATTGTCTATTCTTTATAGCACAAAAAAAAAACAAAAATAGCAACTCAACAAACGATCTGCTTTATTAAGCCTTGGTTTGGTTTTCACCTTAAAAAACACAAGATTTACAGAAAAAGTAAGAAAAACATTAGAAAAGATCTTTAAGGCATGATGTGAACCGTTTTAAGTCGCGCCAAAGGTCAATAATGCAAAAAAACGTATGACTTCACAAAAGAACTCCTTGAAATCTTAAGAAATTTTGTTTTAAAGAACAAGAACGAAAATAGTCTTAATTTATTTTCTATACAAACAAAATAAGTGTTTAAAACAAAAAAAGTTTCTTTTTAAAGAACTAAAATGGATTATAAAAACTTCGAAACGTGAGAATTTAATTGAGAAGTAAAATTATAGGCTAAGAAAAGGTTTTAAGGCTTTTTGAGGACAATAATTAATGTTTTGACTTAGGCTTGATTTAGATTAAAAAAAAATTGGTTAAGTACTTTGTCAACATTTTGATGATTAGACTATAGGTCCACTCCGTACTGGGAATACGTTTTAAGGTTCCACATACGGTCTGAACCCATAGAAGATTCACCAAAAAATTGTCAAAGTACTTAACAAAATTCCCTTTTTCCAAAGATCTTCATTAAGGTTTTACATCGCAAGCAAGATCAACTCATGGTTAGCAGTTCAACTTTATTCGCTTTTTTTGTTTCAAACTCACTCACACTCAGGCAAATGCTATCTTTATATTCATCTAAAGAAATAAATCCGTGAAATTTTGTCGGCCCTCTATGTATATTACCTACTCTATGGCTGTAGTAATTAATAATTTTATTAGAAATTAATAAAAACATAAATTGATGTATGGTATGACTGGGATTCGAACCCAGGCAGAATACAATATGTTAAGCTTAGCAGTCGTGGTGTTAACCAACTAAGCCACATCTCCCACATTTGCTTCCGATTTTACCAATTTTTCCCTACTTAGAGCATAACTTGATAGGAAGCCTATTTAAGGAAACAATGAAAATTTTAAGATTTTTCGCTAAACATTAAATTTTTGCTCAGGTTTAGGACTGATTGTAAGTAGGATAGGGGCGCATTTGCCACCACTAATTTTCTTGAAAACTAACTTATCTTTTTTGATGATTTTATAATTGTTTATCATTGATATTCTATATGTCAAATTTTGACTGCTGTAGCTTTCATATTTAAAATATCAGGCGTGATTTACTGTTTTAGCAGATCCTGAAAAAATATTTTGCTACAAGTATTTTTGTAATATTTTCCTTAGTTTTTTGTTATCCTAAGAAATTTTTCATTAGTTTAATAAACAATATGGTATTGAAAACAAATACTTTAAGTTTTTATCAATAAATCTATTTATTATGTGAAAAATTGTTCTTTACATCTAAGGACTCTACCTGGGGCACATTTGCCATACATATATAACATAGCTACTCGTCGACATTTTTTTGAGCCCGACATTCGTAGTATCCCTAAAAAGGATATCGTATTTTGGTTCCAAGGTCCATTCCATCTTCCATCTTAACAATTTTTTTTTCAATGTTGATATGTCACAGTACAATGTTAACAGAGGCCCAATAGTTTAAATTTTGATCTCTGAATTTTTTACTGTTTTGTTTAATTTATCCATGTGAAATGAACTTGAATTAATTTTTTGGTTTGTTTGTTTTGTATATTAAAGCTTTATAGCAATAAAAATTTACTTTATTACAACAATTTTTTTACTTCTTTTTTGTACCAAACTTATTGCCAAATGTGCCCCATGGGTGGGGCACATTGGCCACTTTTAGTTAATTTGCTATTTTTTAAATTTAATACATAAAGAAAAGTCGTAGGCAATCTGAACCAACACATTTTAAAGCTAACATATATAGGTACCTATGAAGAACAAAAAAAATTGTGATAACTCTTCCGGTAGGAAACCTAGAGCACTTTAAAAAAAGTGGCAAATGCTCCCCCTTCTACCCTAAAGCTTTTTTTCTGGTTTGAAGACCTTTTTAAAGAAATTTAGTTAAGATTTAGTTCAATTTAGTTCAATCTATTTTTTAGTATCAGTTTACACCTTTTCTATGTATTAGACTTAGTCAATGTGTTTTTCTATGTCTTAGTCTATGTTTTAGTCTATGTCTTAGTCTATGTCTTAGTCTATGTCTTAGTCTATGTCTTAGTCTATGTCTTAGTCTATGTCTTAGTCTATGTCTTAGTCTATGTCTTAGTCTATGTCTTAGTCTATGTCTTAGTCTATGTCTTAGTTTATGTCTTAGTCTATGTCTTAGTCTATGTCTTAGTCTATGTCTTAGTCTATGTCTTAGTCTATGTCTTACTCTATGTCTTAGTCTATGTCTTAGTTTATGTCTTAGTCTATGTCTTAGTCTATGTCTTAGTCTATGTCTTAGTCTATGTCTTAGTCTATGTTTTAGTCTATGTCTTAGTCTATGTCTTAGTCTATGTCTTAGTCTATGTCTTAGTCTATGTCTTAGTCTATGTCTTAGTCTATGTCTTAGTCTATGTCTTAGTCTATGTCTTAGTCTATGTCTTAGTCTATGCCGTAGTCTATGCCTTAGTCTATGTCTTTGTCTTAGTCTATTTCTTGGTCTATGTCTTAGTCTATATCTTAGTCTATGTCTTAGATTTTGTCTTAGTCTATGTCTTAGTCTATGTCTTAGTCTATGTCTTAGTCTATGTCTAAGTCTATGTCTTAGTCTATGGTTAGTCTATGTCTTAGTCTATGTCTTGGTCTATCACTTAGTCTATGTCTTAGTCTATGTGTTAGTCTATGTCTTAGTCTATGTCTTAGTCTATGTCTTAGTCTATGTCTTAGTCTATGTCTTAGTCTATGTCTTAGTCTATGTCTTAGTCTATGCCGTAGTCTATGCCTTAGTCTATGTCTTTGTCTTAGTCTATTTCTTGGTCTATGTCTTAGTCTATATCTTAGTCTATGTCTTAGATTTTGTCTTAGTCTATGTCTTAGTCTATGTCTTAGTCTATGTCTTAGTCTATGTCTAAGTCTATGTCTTAGTCTATGGTTAGTCTATGTCTTAGTCTATGTCTTAGTCTATCACTTAGTCTATGTCTTAGTCTATGTGTTAGTCTATGTCTTAGTCTATGTCTTAGTCTATGTCTTAGTCTATGTCTTAGTCTATGTCTTAGTCTATGTCTTAGTCTATGTCTTAGTCTATGTCTTAGTCTATATCTTAGTCTATGTCTTAGATTTTGTCTTAGTCTATGTCTTAGTCTGTATCTTAGTGTATGTCTTAGTCTATAACTTAGTCTTTGTCTATATCTCTGTGTATGTATTTATTTATAATATTTTTTTGTAAGTTAGCCCATGTTTTGGTTTGTGCCTTAGCTTATAAATTTGTTTTCTATAAGTTTTGTTTTATATATTTCATTTTTTTATATTCATTTTCTATACTAAAATTTATTTTAGTTGAATTATTTAAAAAAATTAGTTCCAGTTGCTTTAGTCTTCGCATGTTTTTGCTTGAAGTGACTTTAAAAATGTTTTTGTGAGTTTATTTGTAACGTAACGATCTTCTGGGCACGATTTAAATGTTTTTGAGAAATTCTTTTTTATTTTGTTTATTTATTTGTATGAATGAATAAATGTTTGTTCTATTGCCACTTGGCAGACAAACAATGTTTCTGGATTTCTTTATATTTTTTTTTCTTTGTAGGATAATTTTTTGCTTAATGCCAACCATAATGTCAGGGAGTGCTTAAAGAAATATTCATGTTTTTTGCTTCATGTTGGCTTCCAGGCTTTCTAAACACTGACTCTATGAACCAAACAACCAACCAACAATTTGGAACAACAACAGAATTTTATTTTCCATTTTTTTTTTGTTCATTCTTCCTTAGTTTTGAAACAATAATAATAGAAAACAGATTTCTTTTCTAAAGACCCCTTAAGGAAAGATTTCTTTCTTTCCTTCTTTCTTTTTTACGTTCATGGAACCTAAATTTAGTGACTTCTTTCCTTTTGCTTAAAAGCAAGACAAGAACTAAAGAACACGGAGCAGAAAAGAAAATAGACATTAAGAATTACAAGCTTACTTTTCACATTTACATATTTTAAGCGAAAACCCAAAGGCCAAAAATGGAAATTACATAAGGATAAGGAACTCTAACTCGTGAAACATTCGAGCCAAAGACGGACGACAGAAGCAACAACAGCCAAAACCATGATGCATTCTTTCATTCAATTGCACAATGAGCAATTTAGCCAAAGGAAGAACTAAGACCAAGACCATGAGAAGAAGCTGCCAAAGACTAGGGAGACCCTCATTATCTTGAGGCAGAATTAAAAAATATTTAGATGGAAATCAATGTGTGCATGTTTGCGCACGTTGTTACAGCAGCCACTTTTGGAGTAACATTTTAGCATTTTCTGGAGTTCCAACAAAAAGTCACAGAAACGACTAAAGAAGAAAATGATAAAAATATTTTAGTTGCCAACAGAAAAATAAATCACTGCATAAAACTTTCGTGGAAAATATAAGAAATAAAAAAATTTGGACACGTTTTTCTTTAAGGAAAAACCAAAATAAGGTAAAACATCAAAAAAAAAATAATTTAAGACAAAAATATTAAAAATCAAACAATTATCCATAAATTTTGGTAGATAGAGCCAAGAAACAAAAAGCAAAGAAGACATAAACTAATACATTCACAAAAGACTAAACAAAGACATATACCAAGAAATAAAACATAGACTAAGACATGGACTAAGATAAAGACTAAGACATAGACTAAGGCATAGACTAAGATATAGACTAAGACATAGACTAAGACATAGACTAAGACATAGACTAAGACATAGACTAAGACATAGACTAAGACATAGACTAAGACATAGACTAAGACATAGACTAAGACATAGACTAAGACATAGACTAAGACATAGACTAAGACATAGACTAAGCCAAAAACTAAGACATAGACTAAGACATAGACTAAAGCATAGACTACTACATAGACTAAGACATAGACTAAGACATAGACTAAGACTTAGACTAAGACATAGACTAAGACATAGACTAAGACATAGACTAGGACATAGACTAAGACATAGACTAAGACATAGACTAAGACATAAACTAAGACATAGACTAAGACATAGACTAAGATATAGACTAAGACATAGACTAAGACATAGACTAAGACATAGACTAAGACATAGACTAAGACATAGACTAAGACATAGACTAAGACATAGACTAAGACATAGACTAAGACATAGACTAAGACATAGACTAAGACATAGACTAAGACATAGACTAAGACATAGACTAAGACATAGACTAAGACATAGACTAAGACATAGACTAAGACATAGACTAAGACATAGACTAAGACATAGACTAAGACATAGACTAAGACTAAGACTAAGACATAGACTAAGACATAGACTAAGACTTAGACTAAGAGATAGACTAAGACATAGACTAAGACATAGACTAAGACATAGACTAAGACATAGACTAAGACATAGACTAAGACATAGACTAAGACATAGACTAAGACATAGACTAAGACATAGACTAAGACATAGACTAATATATAGACTAAGACATAGACTAAGACATAGACTAAGACATAGACTAAGACATAGACTAAGACATAGACTAAGATATAGACTAAGACATAGACTAAGACATAGACTAAGACATAGACTAAGACATAGACTAAGACATAGACTAAGACATAGACTAAGACATAGACTAAGACATAGACTAAGACATAGACTAAGACATAGACTAAGACATAGACTAAGACATAGACTAAGACATAGACTAAGACATAGACTAAGACAAAGACTAAGACGTAGACTAAGACATAGACTAAGACATAGACTAAAGCATAGACTAATACATAGACAAAGACATAGACTAAGACATAGACTAAGACATAGATTAAGACATAGACTAAGACATAGACCTAGACATAGGCTAAGACATAGACTAAGACATAGACTAAGACATAGATTAAAACATAGACTAAGACATAGACTAAGACATAGACTAAGACATAGACTAAGACATAGACTAAGACATAGACTAAGACATAGACTAAGACATAGACTAAGGCATAGACTAAGATATAGTCTAGTATATCGTTTAAGACATAGACTAAGACATAGACTAACAAATAGACTAGGACCTAGACTAACACATAGACTATGATATAGACTAAGCCATAAACATTAAGCTGTGATTATCCTTTCCTATAAATTTAATTGCAATATTTAGCTTTTCTTTGCTCCTTTGGCCATTTTCAACATCTCTCTTCTTTCACTACAAAAAGCAATTATTGCTATATTTTATGTTCAAAAGTCGTGTTAAAAACTTATTAAAATACTTTTTCGTAAACAAAAATAATAAAAAAAAGTAAATTAAAGTGAAAACTGAAACAACTTGAAACTAATTTGAACTTCAAACAGAAAAAAGCTCTTTTACAATTTACAGTCTATTACCCTTAAACTTAAACTGGGAATAATAAATTCTTATGCGTAAATTAAAATGAAAAACAAGTGGAAAATGAACCAATCAGGAAAACATGGAAGGGGTTTGAGGGTATAAATAATTGAAGAACGGACTTCCATGTATTTTAAATAGTTTATAAATACTCGTAGTATTTTGCATAAAATTCATTTAAACTTTAGTTTTATGAAAAGTATTTTCATTTACCAACTGAAGGAGTTTGAGGAAGATGAGTTGGATCTCTTTTTAATGGCTTTTAAAGTTCCTCGTTTGTGAAGGAAAAGTTCTATGTTTGGAGGTCAGTTATTTTAAGTTAAGCAGCTAAATTTAAGTTAAAATATTTATGATGTAATTTAGAACAAGTTGAAGAGCCTTAAGAGTTGGAAAGGCTTTAAAAATACTAGTCTTTAAATTTCCCTGTTATACAAATGTTATAGAAAACTTTACTTTCTATGACCAATTCAACCACTTTGTTATTTAGTGACTAAATTTGGTTTTAGCAATCAGAAATATTTCCTAGAAATCTTCCCAAAGAAGCCCTTTGAAAATCTGATTAAATTTGATGCCATTGAGCTGTCAAATATTAGACAACTCAACATTTCTGGTTAAAGAAACATGACATTCATTTACAAAATTAATTTCTAGCAAATATCTTTGAGCTGTCATCAAAGTTAATTAACAAGAAAATATCTCAGTATAAAATATTTGTTGATAAAAATAAAAATTTCATACACTCTTGGGCGCACACAAAATACACCCGATCTCAACACATCTGGCTCAAAATTAGTATCTGCCCTTTAAACGAAAACATTAACCCCTCCGCTTTCCTCTAAAACAAAACTCTTTGCTATTATTTGGAATAAATAAATATTTCCCTATAATACAAATGTCAAATTTTTCTCTGTATTTTCTTTCAAACACTTTTAAATGAATGACTGACAATTGATATTGACAATAATGATGACTCATCTCATCTTATTGAAAAGCCATTGAAATCACCCCCTTCTTCAAGCTGCATCAATGGGACCACTTTAGGGTGATGACCCTTAAAGCCAAAAAAAAAAACATCAACAAATCCCCTTTAGATTAGTTGGGAAATTGATGG